>JASDQU010586063.1:50936-77886 GCA_032191745.1 Picea mariana | reverse complement strand
AAACATCGGTGTGTTGATCTTTGATCTGGTTATGTGAGTGGTTACTGAAGGTGTTCATCCTTTGTTGGAATACCTGTGTTGTCGAACAGTTCTAGTTAACTGGCCATGCTGTCGTCGTCAGTTAAATAGTCAAAACATAGTGAAATGAGATGAATATCACTCACACATGTGGAATATTCTTTACCGGTGATGATCCCAATGCAAGTGTGCATTACTGGTAATGATCCCGAGGTTATCATGAAACACTTGGTGATACAACTAATGTTGGCATGCAATACTTCACTCAACTAGTCTAACTGAACGGTAACTGAGAATTAACTGGAGGGTATGTGTCACCCTTGTCTAGGGGAGAATATCCTCAATGAGGGGAGAATATATCAGACTATGGGACCCTAAACATAGCCAAATAAACGTAGTAAAATCAAATAAAAGGAAAACCCTAGGTGTGTGTAATATCTCCAACAAAGACCTATTTGCAAAATGAAAGTTGTTTTTAGACTTGTTATGCTTGGTAATGTATATAATCAACAAGTTTTTAAAAATGATTGATAGGTTAAGAGATCTTTTAGTAATGTCCACTTGTTCATTTAACATTGTAAGATCCCCTTTCCTCTTTATGTGTGTAATACCATTTATCCAATAATGCAATGATCTCGGTGCAATTATGATCTTTCATGGTGTCTCTCACTGAATATCCATTGAATTCAACATCATCAATTGTATTCATCATATCCTCTTCTATATATCCTATAATAGAACCGACTTCTTGGTTCACCATGCACCTTGCACTATAGTTGATGGTGGAGAAACACCTTCAATCTCTACCTCATTTTTCTCTTCAATATTTGTATTTAAAATCTCTTCAAAAACACCCCGATTTATCTCTTCATTTAAGGCAAAGTGTTTTAGTTGGGAACCCCTGCTAGCTTTTTTTCAATTACCACAACAAAAATCTGATTCATAATTTTCATGCAACTCTAGTTCCAATGGCACAAAATGTAAAATCAATTTCCTACGTTACCAAATACAATCTCCCTAAAATTGCATTTCAAGAACTACTTAAAACTCTTTGTTAGGGTCTTACCGTAAAATTCATTCTTTAGGCTACCCAAGAGTTAGTCAATTGGTGTATGCATCCTTCCTCTTTGAATAAGGCCTATTATATAGTAGTGGATATTTATTTAATGCAAAAGGGTCCTCTTTATTAAACAAGTCCAACTAGGTAGTTGGTACTAATTAACGATGGAACGACAACTAGTTAGGGTTTTTCTATTCATAATATATTTAAAGAGATAGGAGGCTCTGTAATTTTTTGTCGAGTATTGTTGTATTGGGAGTATTTATATTCTCTATATACCTGGTTGGTGTTTCAATTGTAAGAGTTAAGAAACACTGCAATTGGTATCAACGCTCTTTGTTGAGCCAACATGCCTCCAAAATTTAGTTGATTTATTTAATGTAGAGACATGTTCCAACATTTACAAATAACACAAAGATATATTGTTCGATGGGTAAAACTATGGTTGAGTAAGAATTCATGTAGAAAATACAAGTCCTCTCACTTCGTTGGACAGCTTTATAACCTTTGTTGCTACCCCTCCGAGTAGTACAAATTAAACAACACATGTATACAAAATTGTCTTCCACATACCCCATGGTATATCGAAATCCCTTTAGATGCACCTGAAACTAGCCTTACATAAACCCATGATTGGCCTATTGCTATAGTACATTGATAACAACAATTGAAACTACTTTTTTCTTAGGACCCTAAGATTCCTAGCCTCTATAGTCTGCCAACAGAATTCCTACATCTTTGCATGGATGAGGAATTTGGAAATTTTGTCAATGAAATAATATTCAACAAGGAGTAATACTCCCCCCCACACACACACATATAATTTTAAGGTCACGACCAAGGAAAACACGAAATTGGTGTATGATATCCCCTTGTTTGTAGGACAAGGGACCCCCTTCGCGCAGTGATTTGAATGCTAAAGTCTATGGAGGTATACATCCCTACCCCACTATGGATTTGAACTTGTGACCTCTTAAGAGGAAACACATGCTCTTAACCAATAGGCCCACTCAATATATATATATATATATATATATATATATATATATATGACCTATCTCAAAATACCCCTTGTGTCATGTTAATCGTGTGGGTCTACCTCTCTAGTAACTCTTTTTGTGTGGACTCGACTGTATAGTGTTGATGTTATATATGAAAATATCCCTTCAAGCCATTGATCATAGTGAGATAAGTTCGGAGTAGCACTTTGTTAGGATATTAGGTGGTCCCCTGGTCCATACTTGCAACATGACAAACAAGGAGAACCAAAACTAGGACCTGCATAGTGAGTGAAAACATCTTGAAGACAAGGATTTTGGCATTGATTCTTTAGTCATATATCTCCCTGAAAATATGAACAACCAAGGTCATATGTGGGGATATATATGTAGCCACTTGGGTATCAAGATACCAGATCCACATATTGATCCAACCCATGAGGGGATATTCAACAAATGAAGTGTAGTAAAACGACACACTCTTTTTGAATACCCATCATCCATTCTTTTAGGATCACAATTTGTGGAACCACTTTCCAAAGGTAAACATGAAAAATTTTGATAGTTTTTCCCCCTTAGGTTGGGTTACCCAAATGGAACACTTTTTCTCTCTCCATGGCATTACTGATGACCTACAAAAACTAAAAGTGGAGGTTATATACTTGGTTTCAAAATCTTGGAAATGGTGGAAATGGTATAATAAATATTAAAGAGGCTACATTGTTGGACCCAGTTTGTGAAGGTCCTTTATGCTCATTTTGAAAGTGATAGTCATTATTTGGAATGACTAACAATATTATTCCAAATAGGCATAATTATTAATTATATTGCAACCTTTTTTAAATTGGCAATCCATATAGAGGGCCTATCTAAGTCTTTTTTTTTAAATGATTGAGTAGTGGTCTCAATAAGGAAATTAGAGCATACATCATGATGTAGTTCCCAACCACATGGATGGACACTTGTGAGAAAGATAAAGAGGTTAACAAGGTCAATTCCCAAAACAAAAGGCCTTCATTCACTCCTTGCACTGTGTTGAGGGTGGTGGATTCCCAATGCTCAATGGTAGGGCTCAAACCCAAGGTTGAGGCCCAATTAGACTCCCCCTTGTTTGGTGTGGAATGATACTCCAGATTACAATCTGACAATCGTTCAATGGGATTTAATAGTTTGTTTAAATGTATTCTTTTCTATGTTTTCTTTTCTTTTTATGATTCTTTTGTTTGTATAACTACAGAAAGAAAACGATAAAATAATTGAAAGAAATATTTTCCAAGGGACAACATGCAACCACCATCAATAAAACCTATATGAGGTTATAGACAACTAAAGAAATAATTATACTCAAAGCTTCCAGATCATATAAGATTAAGTAGATCACTAACTTAATCAACAAAAAGAAATGAAATTAAACACGAGGCACACATAAATAATTCTATAACATCTCAACTGCTGATACTAATAATCATTTATTGAATATTCTATAGATTCATTAAAGAATAAAGAATGATCTTAATTGCATTCAAAATTATTACTAGAAACACCCAACATATTAAGTTGTTCGTGAAATAATCCACAATACAAGAACAAATGGCACATGAATTCCATAAAACCGCATTGGCTCACACAGAGCTTCTAAATTACACTTCAAAATAGTTCTCAACTACAATAGTCCATAATTTCTTATACAATCCCCTAGCCCCTATGAAAGAGGTCGATGCCTCTATTTATTGAACTTTCAATCACTAAAAATAATAAATTTGGAATAAGACAAAATTGAAATAACTAAACAAAATTTCCTTTTCAAGACGACTCATGCAGAGTGGGTGACTCAGGGGTTGCATGCTCACCATCGTAGGTGGCCCATTTCATGAATAATTTTTCACACACATGAGTGTAAGAAAACTTATGTTGATCCATTAGAATATTGAGGGTTTTATTTCTTTCTTTGAAGTGATGAGTGTATTTCTCTATTTTCAAAATCAATAGGTCGAGTCTATCAATTGTCTTGAATTCAGTGACAAAAAATTTCTACAAGTGGCTATGCTCTACTATAGATATACCTTTGAGATCATCTTCATGTGTCTGTGTAGCTTGTTGGAATTTTGACATCACTTCTTCAAACTATCGAAAATCCTCTAGTGCCCTGAAAATTGGCAACTAGAGATTGACCATTATTTGATTGATATTTTCCCAAGGTTTACAACAAGCTGAACAATGCTCCTTCATTTGAATATTTGGGTCAATGGCTACATTCACTCAATATTAACTAGTTCCTTGAATCTTATATATTCTATTTTCTGTTATAATTTGGATTCCATGGTCTTCCTCACCTCGAGCTTTCTATATCTCCTCGATGTACTCAATCTAATCTAAGGCATTGACTCCTTTCTTCCTCCATTTGAGAACTTATTTATGTGCTACATAAAACTATAATGTCTCTTCTTGAAAGTTTTCTACCTTTTCAAAAATGCATCTCTTACTTTCTCATGCATGGCATGCTCTTATAAAATATCTCCCACAAAATTGGATACAACCTCTGTGGCTTTCTTGTAATAATGTACCTGGTGTCTGAGGTATGTTAATTTCTTCCACACCCTCCACTTCTCTTTCCTTTGTTCTATCCCTATCAATGGTGGAATGTGATATGGCTACTCCAACATTCAGTGGCTCACTCAACTTGGACCTTTTAGTAATGAACAAAGTTTCCTCGGAAAGTCTACAACATAACACTGTCTCGACTAATTTTTTTGTTTCTTTTGCGATCATCACCAATATAATCTACATATGCTACCTCAATTTTCATCTCGAGAATTGGTTGATTCCCCCTGGAAAAAAAATTCTCCAAGTTTCCTAGGGTATGGAAATGATCCATAACAAGTTCTTTGCCTTTTTCCACTACTTGGGTTTTTTTTAACGCTTCGTCCTATGATGATGTTGATGTGTCTCCTTACAGTTGGCCCTCACTAGGTTCCTGTTTTTTTGAAGGTATAGTAGTTTCCTCAGTCGAGGTTGGAATGGGAATTTGAGTTTCACTAGATTCTTAATATGTAGCCTCATTATTTTGGTTAGATTCTTGAGTTGTGTTATCCCCTTCATCTTTTATGTGGCCTGAGTCTCAATGGGATCTTGAGATGGATTTTTAGTGCTAGGAGCAACTAAATTCTTTATGGGAACACTTGTCTTCATTGCCTCCTACTCTTATTGAGTCAAGTCAATTATGGTTTTAGGAGGGGTCTCAGTAAGATGAGAGTCCATTGGCTACATAGTAGGCTATTGTGATTCTTCTTGATCTTTCTTATTCTTTTCCTCCTCTTGTTTTCTCAGTGGTTCTTGTGCTTCCCTGTTTTTCTCTTCCAAATATTGCCTACTCTTTTCTTCCCTCTCTTTCCTATGTTTTTCCTCCAGGACTTTTCTTCTTTGCTCAAATTCCACCTCTCTTATTTTTCTATCAAGCTCTCTTGAGCATTGTCCTCTTCATGCTTCTTCTGCAATTCTTCTTCAATATTGTGTGCATCTCTTGTTCTTGGAGTGATCTATTTTGTTCTTGTTGGATGGCTTGACACTCTGCTTCCTCTTTCAAAAAAATCTTTTCCACTCTTCTAGCTTATTCTTGTTCTAAAAAATAGGGTATTCCGATATAGGACGAACACCTTCAGTAACCACTCACACGACCAGATAAAAGATAAACACACCGATGTTTTTATTTTGTTAAAACCATTAAAGAGGAAAATAGTCCATGGCCCCAACTAACATGGTCACTTGAGGAAATATATTATTGTAAAAGAAAAATATTTTACAAGAGAGTTTCTCACTTTTGATCATCGACTATAACATATCCAATTTTAATCCCCACAAATTATAATGTGATCGTGAAAATATTAATTAGGCTAGTGAGCCAATATGTTTGGGGTAAAGAGCCTGTATTTATTAATATGGCCCGGGGACAAATTGTATATTATGACCATTGAAATGATTAATAAAAGTAGTAATCCCTGGTTGCGATATGGGAGGGATGAAAATGATGGGGGGTTATGATTCCATAAGAGAGAGGGGTCCAAGGGGGGAAATATTCATGATTATTAATCCAACCCACTTTCCTAAAATTATTATCATTGTGTATGATCTTATACTTGATGTTGAGTTCTCCCAAAGCCAAACATTAAACTCATGTAAGAGGGTGGGTGTGAGGAGTCATATCCCATATTTATTGGAGATCATGGGTTGAAGTACAATCATCTTTGGGAAGAGTGAGAGTCAAGCAAGCAAGGGAAAATAAGGAAATTCGTATGCAAAAAGTAGACAATTTTTGCAGACAGTTTTTATGGAGAAAGGGAAGAGTTGAGTGTTAGGAAGAGAAACAGTCATGTTGTTCTTGAAGGAAACCATTTTTTGGCTATGTGTTATGCTAGAAATGAGGTACGTGTTCCTGTAAAACAGGTTGTACACTATGGTATGTTTACTATTGAGGAAATGGCTCAAGATCCTTGTGTAGGATTCTATGAGCACTCCTAAGACAATGGATAGTTCATGAAGTCCCCAGCTGAGAGAGTATTGGCCAACTTAGTGCACTGGAATCCCTGATAAAAGAATGGTATATCCTGAGGGACTGATATTAGTGAGGGGGTACATTCCTTGGGTTGTGCAGGTTATGGGGAAGAGAGTGCTAGTGGATTGGAATTGTTGTAGGAGTAGAGCCTGGGTTTTGGGTTTTTGAGTGTGGAGAGTGGATAGACAAAGGGACATATCTCCTTATCGATTCATAGCCTCAACTTAGGGGTGACCTGTTGTTGCGATTTGGAGAAGCAGTGCCTATGGCTGGAAAGTTCATTCTTCGTATACAACTAGTTGGATTATATTTATAAACAGATAAGTTTATGTTCTGTTTATTATGATTATCCTGACGTGTAAATGTTTTATTTTAATGTTGTGTAATTCTTGGTTGTTTACTAGATGCATTCATGATTTATAAATGTTGTATATGCATGGTTAAATAAACATGTTGTTTGTTGTGAATTTTATGGGCTTGTTGGCCGTTGGTTTTCTATTACATGTATGGGGTGCTTTAATTCGATTTTAGCAGAAAACATCATTTTCTACAGTGATGGGGATCAACATAAATGTTGGGTATGTTACATCGGAAAATGACCCTCCATGTTTTTTAAATAGATACCATGGATCAATCAGGTGTCAAGCCACAGATCAATGTAGCCATTAAGATCGAAGAGAATATGAGCCATCATATCACTCTATGTCTTTAACTTATCATGACCATCAGATTATATAACTACAAATGCATACTAAAAAAATAGACTTTTACCTAAATACACATTAGACCAAGTTGATCTTAACTAACTCCTAAGTGTCTAAATATCCTAACATCCCCTGTTAAGAACAACTTGGGATAGGATTAAAGGATTTACAAAATTTACATAGTAGGAGAAAGAAGGAGGAATTAGAGCCTATCCCCCCTTAATGGAAACTTCCTGACCTCCTAACATAGATCAAAGTTTGGAAAACTTCTCTTATGTAAGAGACCTTGTGAAAATGTCTACAACTTGATGTTTTGTAGGGAAAATGAGCACTTCAATAACTCGATCATGAATTATATTTCTAATGAAGTGCATGTGTGGCTCGATGTGTTTGTTGTGCTGATGTTGAATTGTATCTTAGGGAAATCTTGATGTCACTCTAATTGTCACACTAGAGAGTGGTCAGATGTTGTTGTTAGAATCCAAACTCTGAAAGGATCTATCAAATCCACAAGGTATTTTGACTTGCATCAACCATTTCTCAGTTCTTTGCTTCTGCTGAAGAAAGAGAAATAACATGTTGTTTCTTACAAGCCCAAGCGATAGGTCTAGAACCAAGGATGAAAACATAACCTACAGTAGAATTTCAATCATCAGGGTCACTAGCCCAATTTGAGTCAGTGAAACCAACCAACAAAGGAGTCCTCCCTGAACTATAATGTATCCTAAACTGAATTGTACCATAGACATACTAAAGTATCCTTTTTGTTTCTTTTCAATGGATCTCATGGGGTGTTTTCATGTACTGAGAAACAATACAAACAACAAAGGAAATATTAGGACATGTATGAGTCAAATATAAGAGGCTACCAACTAACTGATGGTACAAAGTGGCATCAACTTCAAGAGTACTATAAGTGGCAACAAGTTTGAATCTAGAATGGAAGGGAGAGGAGGATGGTTTAGAATATTCCATGAGAAAGCGGTGAACAAGGTCACAAGTATACTTAACTTGGAAAGGGAAAAACCTTCCTTAGTTTGCAAAACTTGGAGGCCAAGGAAATAATGAAAATGTCCTAAGTCTGTAGTGACAAATTTATTAATACTGGATTTCACATGGGTTAAAAGTTTAGGGTCACTACCAGTGAGGATAAGGTCATAAACATAAATAAAAAGGATTATGAGATGGCTTCCTACTTTCTTGGTATAGACATTAGGGTTAGAATGACATCTAGAAAATCACGTGTCAAGAAGAAAGTTGTCCATTTTGGAATATCCATCTTGAGGATCTTGATTAAGACCATAAAGAGTTTGTTTAAGGGGAAAAACAAGGTTGGAGTCATTATGGACATAGCCATGAGTTTTTTTCATATATATTTCTTCTTTCAAATCCCCATCCAAGAAGGTGGATTTAACATCCATTTGATGGATCTCCCATTTATATGAGGTAGCAAGGGCTACGAAAAGGAAGATGAAATTAATTTTGGCTATGGGGGAAAAGTTTTCATTGTATTCAATGCCTTCAACTTGAGAGAATCCTTTGGAAACTAACTAGGCCTTGTGTCTTTCAAAAATTCCATTTGATGCATACTCAGTTCTATACACTCATTTACATCTGACAAGTTTTCTTCCTTTCAGAAGAGGTACAAGATCCCAGGTATCATTCACCATTAAAGAGAGATAATCTTCATTCATTGCTATGTCCCAATATGGATGTCCTGAAGCTTCTTCAAATGTCTATGGATCATGAGTCTCTGAAACTTGAGCCAAAAGAGAAGAGTCTCGTTGGAACTATGAATGTGTCAAATGCTAATTTGTAGGATCATTGGCAAGATCACTGACTTCTTCTTTAGTTGAATGAACTCATCTAGGAATTGGTGGTGATGGTGCACATTCATGTTCAATGGACTCATTTGAAGGTATATTGTAATGTTCCCCCAACCCAACCGACGGACATTACGGTGTGAAATACACATAAAAATGAAAATTTTTCTAACTAAAGTAATTCTTTTACTGTTAGTCCATTTCCTATAGTTTACAAATACAAATTTAAAATAGGTTTAGATATTGTCTATAAGCATAAAATAGATGCATCTAAAGAACACCAAATTAACATGAATGCAACTTAATCATTCACACAACAACATATAAATCATTCTCCAATACACATAGTTCATGCACAACAATAACACAAGTAAATAACATGACAACAGGATATAACATTTATCTTTCAAATTTGTTGTGCAACCAGTTGTTTGGGACAAACATTCCACCCAACCATTGACTAACTGTTCCAATTCTCAACAAATAGTCATCTTCGAGCCGAGGCTAGTAATCCAAAAAAGAGGGTGGTCTGTCACAGTCCACTTGGAGCTCATAAAACTCATAACCCAATTGATATTCTCCTACAACTATCCTTATTTTTCTACCGTCTCTCTTCCTCCTGACCTACCCAACCTAAGGAATGCACCTTTATCAGGGATAACCCAAGGGATGTGCCATCCATTTATCAGGATTAACCCAAGGAATGTGCCATTGGTTTATCAGGGTATCTCTGGCACATGTAGCTAGGAATCTCTCAACTAGGAACTCAAGGGAACTTGATGCTAGGAAAACTACCAACAAACCAACAAAAAATACTTGTTGTTATAGTGCAACTCACTCCATAGTTCACTCTTCATTCCTAACAACATGGCTCTTCAATTTTTAGGTCCAAAACACTCAAAATATGTTCCAACTTACTCTAGAATTCACCCTCCATGGTTGCACCAACTTCAAGCTCTCTTTCTTTCTCTCTCCTTTCCCTCATGCACAAAAAATTCTCGTCTAAGAACTAATATCCCAACCCATACAAATTTCCTCCCTTTGGCTTTCCTTTCTTGACTCACACTCTTCCCCAAGATGATTATACTCAACCATGGATGATTTTAGGGGCTAAATTCTGCTCATGGGCTAATTTTCCATGGTTTTTTGTCAAGAAAGATGCAATATTCTAAAAATGATTCGCCCAAATTCTATAGAATAAAATTATTTTACCTTAAAAATCACCAAAAAATTATACAAACTATATAAAATCCTTAGAAATTTGAATATTTTTACAAAAATATCACCAACCATTTTATAGTTGGAATATGAAGGATTAGTAAGATTCACAAAGGTTTCTACATTTTAAAATAAATTTCCTTCCTTAAAATCATCCCTGTACTCAACCCCCATGTGCCCAATAACTCTAGGATGTGACTACTTGGACCCACCCTCTTACATGTATTCAATGATTGGCTTTGGGAACACTCAATCAGAAAATGGAAGGTTCATATACAAAATGACAATTTTAGGAAAAATGGGTTGAACTAATATATATGGGTATTTCCCCCTTGGAACCCTCTTGGACATTATCCTAGACACTTCCCCCTCTTGTGGATTAATTCAGGCCCCATCTCTTTTTCATGTCCCCTTAACAAATGACATCACGTTTTATTATTAAAACATAGAGATACAGTTCACATATTACATCGCTTGGCCGTAGCCACATATTATATCCACATAAGCATTAATTAAACTGGGGATTATAAAGGGGATGTTACACATATGAGTAGGCATAGGTGGATTTTTCTCCTCACTGTCATCATCTAAAGAAGAAACCAGAATAGGAATAGAAGATGTCTCACAAGCCAAAGATGGTACAAATGTTGAATTAGGCTCATAGAACAAGAGATTTTCATCAAATTTAACATCTTTTCCAATAATAATTTCATTGGAATAAGATTGAATAATTCGATAACCTTTGACATCTTTAGAATATCCATGAAAAACACACTTCTCACTTTTAACCTTTGATTCTTTCATTTTCTCATTCAGAATGTGAGCCCTTGCTATACTACCAAATTCTCACAAGTGGCTTATATCTAGCTTAATTTTAGTCCATGCTTCTTCTGGTATGAAATTTTTTAGAGCCTTTGTGGGAGTGTGATTTACTATGTAATTTGCATAGTTGATGGATTCCTCCCAATAACGAAGACTTAATCCTTTAGATTGGATCATACAATTATCCACTTCCTTTAATGTGCAATTTTTTTCTCTCAGCAACACCATTTTGTTGTGGTGTATATGGAACAAGATGTTGCATTTGAAGGCCCTATGTAGTGCAATAACTTGTAAATTTGTTGTTCACATATTTGCCTCCATTATCTATTCTTAACCTTTGAAGTTGATGTCCAAATTAGTTTTCTACAAGGGAATCGTAGGCCAAGAACACGTCAAAAAATTCAATCTGAAGTTTGAAGAAGTAAACCCAAGTGCATCTAGAGAATTCATTAATGAAATTTAAGAAGTACTTGCACCCAGTGAAAGAAGGAGAAGAAAGCGGACCACACAAATCACTTTGAATAAGATGCAAAGGGGTCGAGGCATGCCAAGAGGCATGTTTTTCAAAACTATCCCGATGATGTTTTCCGAGAACACAATCAACACAAACACAATCTCTTTAGTATGTTTCTTTAGTGTGTTTCTTTAGTATGTATTACTATGCATTTGTAATTATGTTATTTGACCATCACAATATGTTCTAGACATAAAGTGATCTAACAACTCATATTCTCCTCGATACTAACGACTATATTGATCTGTGGCTTAGCACCCAATTTTTCCATGATCTCTATATTTATCTCTATTTATAGATTATCCCACATAATCTATAAAATTACTTTTAATTATGCCATTGTGAAACAACGATGAAAATGATAATGTTTTGAAAAATCCTAGACATACATAAATAGACAAGTGCTTAGATGGAAATTCCTTAGTTTTGTACAAGAATAAGTTCTCAAATCGTTTCATTATCATCGATAGAAATGAAGAACTTGACATTCAAAAGTTACAACATATTCTTGTCACATCCCAACTTTTAAGGTAGCCTCACATTGTTAACAAGGACAACTAAAATCAATTTAGTTGCCATTACAATTTAGTTTTCTTAATCTTGAACATCCTATCATGCAAAGAATACATTTTTAGGCATTATTAACAAAATTAAATGACCCCCAAGATACAATGCAATAACTATTAACACATGCCACTATAATCATTTTTTCTTAATCTAAACTTATTGTCATGCAAATTTTACACTAATAAGACACAATTAACAACATTAAATGGTGCCGAAGCCAACATACTTAGAGGCCTTAACAAATTGAAAGGGGAAAAAAACATTGACAACAATCAATCTCTATGTTTAAAAAACAAAAGATGTCTTCCTAAAACCACAAAATATGTTGGGATGAATCTATTAAGTTGGGTAACACTTTTTAATAAAACGTGGCTATGAAAATTTGACATTTTACATATTTTTCAAATTGAAGTCCTCAAGACTCATATAATCCTTGTGAGTTTTGATATGAAGTAAAATAACAATTTGTAGGGAATTGTGTTCTCTTTCTAACAATATTTTTTTCAAAATATAGTGTCAAATTGCTTTAAATAAGTGCTTCTCCATGCAAATTTCTAGAAAACTTAACAATTGACTTTTGTTATGGTCAACTAATTCATTGTTCAATGTATAATTTTCAAAAACAAAATAAAGTTCTAGTAGATCCTATCCCACTTTTTTTGTGTGGCCAAATTATATATTTTTATTATTTTTCAAATCTGACCAAATTACTATTTGAATCACATTTTATACACCTTTGTGTTCTCGTCCAACATTTTTCTTATTGTTTACATAAATTAGAAAACAAAAAATACCCTTTTGAAGAGGAGACATCCATAGGGATCCCACATATTTTTTTATATTTTCTTAGCTATTCAGTTTTTATGCTACTGAATTTTCTCTAAGTGCATTTGGAATTGTGGAAAAAAATTTAAGTATAAGTTGCAAAAGAAAATAAACGAAAAATAGAAATATGAAATCAAAACTTTGAAAATGATATGCCAGTGAATAGATGATTCACTAACAAATCCATTTACATCAACTCCACCATCTAAGATGAAAGAGGTGAAGAGGTTTCACCCCTTGGAAGTTGTAGCTACAAAAAATCCTACAACAATGAGGTTGGATTTTTAGATTTTAGACCCTCGATCAAGAGTTTTTATAAAGCTCGATCGAGGGCTCAACAAGGATTTTCAAAATACTTCAATCAAAGTCCATATGAGTGAATAAAAAATAACTTAATAGAACTAAAGGCCTTCACGACTAATTGAAAAACAATCTCAATATAACTCTATAGGTCAATCAAGGATTTACTTAACCAAATCTAATACCTCAATCAAGAGTTTGCCCCATTTATCAAGAACGAACCCTTAAGTGGGGGGATCTTAATTAAATCTTAATAAATTGATTGTGTGCATATATTACCTTGATTGAAAGTATGAAAAATGTTTTTTTGGTTTTCCAACTTCATAGATTCACCCATTGACTACCATTAAATTTCATTGTATTGGATTCTTCTCTTGTTATTATACAAAGTTTTGGATTGAGAGGGGCCATGGAGTGAAGAAATTAATCCTTGAAAAAGCCAAAACGTTATTAAGAACTTAAAACATCACTTTTTTGTTTTTTTAATACTAAAAGCTCTCTCTCTTTAAAAAGAAAACTAGAACTAAAATTAGACTTATTTACTAAAAAGAGAACTAACAAAGTCTTTTTTTTTTTAAATATTTGTAAAAGAAAGAAGAACATTAAAATTGTTTTCTTTTTACTAATGTCCCATTATTAAAGAATTGGGATTCCAATTATTAAAAAGTGATGAAGGTACTTTTCTTAATATTTGTGAAGGCATTACCCAATGAAATTTTCTCAGGCCTCAAGTGAGTGCATAGTGAAAGTATATTGACGAGAGTGGTGTTTGATACTGAAATTCAACACATTTTAAATTGTATTCTATTTCTTTAGTCAAACACGACACCTCACAATTTTCGTTACTCATTTGTTTATATACAAATTTGTGCAAAGGGAGCGAGGATAAAAGCGAAAAAGCATATGGTAAGAGAGACTCCTATGGTAGGGTACTATAGCGATAAGTTAGTTGTTGACTAATTATTAGTTGTGTAGTTGATTTTTAAATTTTTTTTGGATTGATAATGTTTAACATAGAAAAATTTGGAAAATAATTTTTATAGTTGTGTAGTTGATTTTTAAATTTTTTTTGGATTGATAATGTTTAACATAGAAAAATTTGGAAAATAATTTTTATTAAAATTAAAATAAATTGAAAACCATTTTTATCTTCATTCTTATTGGACTTCAACTTTGAAATCTTATTGTCTGGCCTACATTAATAGTCACAACTACTTGCTTGTTGTAACTGTCAGCACCGACTATAATATTAATGTTAATCCCGTCTAACTGTCAGCACCGACTGTAGCTTTCCTCCGGCGTGCACCTACCACACAGATCACAGATGAGGGGATTTGACATCCATTCATTCATCCATGACGATTGGTATGGGATTTTGGTGGTATTGTAACTTTTTTGCGGAAAATTGCAGTTTATTTCAGTGGCCGAAATAAATTGCAATTTTCTCACTGATGTTCATTAGAGACGAGCCTGGCGTTCCGAACGGACGAGCTCCACCAGATTTAGCGCCCCCAAGGATTGATCTCGGCACCTCTTGTTGTTTCTTGGTAAAATTGCTTCCTGATTTCTCTTCCCCGCGACTCGATTTTGTATCCATTGGGCTCAAATTTTGGCAAAAACTTAACCCAGAATTCCTAAAATTTGCTTGTAACTTCCCCTGCTGTGAGCGAACGCTACATCTCTTCTTCCGTTGTATAGATCTTTCATTGAGTTGTTTTCATGGACATCGATTACAGGTCGCATGTTTGATTTCCCCTGCATCTCATAGACACAAATTATCGATTTCGCTCAACTGTCGCCACGCCGAGTATTCGTGGTTTTCGGGACGCTTTATTCTGGTATCTACATTAGGTCGGTATTGAACAATACCTGTGCGGGGTTCTATTAGGGTATATTTATTAGGTCGATATCGAACAATACCTGCGCGGGGTTCTATTAAGATATATTTTTAGGGTTTTTGGCTTCTTGCTGCTCAGATTTGTTTTAAAAAATCCCGACAATGGTTATCCACACGGCCGTGTATGGATATGTTGTTTAGGACAATTATAATGCTATAAGGTTTTCAGTTCTCGAAGCTGCCAGAATCCTTTCGTCAGTTATTTGCAGTTCCGTGTTAATTGATTTGTAGCGTAACCCTAATTTGCAAGTCACATAGTCGTTGATTTCACTTTTTCGTGGTTATCAATTATTGTTATATACTTGATTATCAGTTGTTGTTGTCTCTGTGACTATTGATTTTTGTTATATCAAATGCTTATGACATGTCTCTGCATTGGACTTTTATTTCTATTTTCAAATAGCTGGAGATATAAGTATATATTTTTCTTTCTTTTTGATAGAAACATAAAGTTTTTAGTTAATATTTACAATAGTACATTGCATATGCTGGCTATACCCGTGGTTTCTATATTTTGTCGACTCAAGCTTTTCTTCCGGAGACAATCATACAGAGGAGATTCCATGAAAGATTGGAAGATACCTTTTATGTTGCCACTTCAAAATTGCAATTCACTAAAACATGGAAACAAGATTTCTACATAGCAACAACTACATAGCATTTTTACTCTAAATTGAAAAATCCAACATAAATTTTGATGGGATTAGGGGGGAAAAACCGTCAGAAAATGGGGCGATCTAATTGCCCTGTATCCCATGCTGTCCTATAAAAAAATTTCCCCGAGTTCCAAGGATCTGTTGTCCTCAGGATTGAGTTGCGACTTGATCACGTCATCACAATAATCATCTGGATGGAATTTGGTCGTATGTTAAAGATTCTACGAAATGAAGATTTTTCTCGGGGATATTTATCCGAAATTTGGTAAGAAATTGTTGGATTCATAAATTTAAGTGATTATTTCCGGAGAATCCGAGTGTCCTGTGAGTTTTTTAGCATACATAATCGATTTCTACATTTAGAAATGAATTCAAAATAACAAAAAATAGTGATTCATGTAAATTTATATAGCTAGATTCCTGTGAAAAAACCATTTCGTAAAACAACTAACCAACGCCTAAAATTTGTGGTTCGATTTGTATTGACCGAGTATATCCATACATTTCTGTCGCCTTCTGGATTTACCGCACCAGTTTGATATCTGCCGCCTTCTGGATTTACAACACCAGTGTGATATTCGATGCCTGAGCTTCCCCACATCATCAACAACGATTTTTTTACCTGGCTTTAGATCGATTGAGATTGCCTTTTCATTGTCGTCTCCATCTCGCTATGATTCCCGTTATCTAAAATTCACAAGGAGTCCTTAAAGTGACAAAAACAACTGTTCCATCCGGATTGTTATCAACACCTAATTTTCCTATCTGAATGTTGATTCTAGGGTCTACACTTCGTAACGGGTTCACTAAGTCAATGGATTAGAGCCCAGATTTGTCGTTTAACGGATTATTTCCACCCATGTTCTCCATTAGTATGTTGTCCACGCCTTAATTTCTTAACTTGTTTTCTGATCGTCCTTTCTTCTGTGTTTACTGCTTTCAGTGGTTAATGATAACTCAACTTCAATAGAAATTTGGGTGGAAGGTATGTTGTCATCCTCACCAATTAATCAATTCCATTTCTTTTGCGTAATCAATAAAATATATTTATTACTTTTCTATTATATTTATTATTATGCATTATTATATTTATTATCTAATATATTATTTATTATTATATTTAGATTATATTTATTATCTAATATATTATTTAGATTATATTTATTGTGTAATATAATAAATATTATATAAAAATATATTTTCAAAATGAAAAATTGAATATTTTTAAAATGCAATTTGCATTTTTCTAGCTTAACTTAATTGGAAGGAAAGTTAGGTTAATCCCAAAACTATACAACATCCACATTAAAGTAAAAAGGTGGTCAGAGATCCTGGCCAATAGGGCATATGACAAATCTATAAACTAAGTGTCATGGAGAAGCACGTCTTCCTCCATTCCTTGTGAGTCTAGGTCGAATTCTTTGAATTCCAATCTTTCTGACGGTATAGTTATCAATGTTAATTTTCTTCATTTAAAATCTTTACAAATTGGTTTCTTTTAAGACTATGAAACTAGCCCCTAGTTAACATATTGTTCATGTTTCACAGTAATCATCATCATCAATAATTATAGGGTGTCAGCTATCATCTCCATTTCCAAATCTACTTGGTAGGGACTAAGCTGCCATGCAGCCCTTGTTGGTATACAGTCATAATATGGAAGTTTAATGTGAACTATAGATAACCAAAAGAAAGTGTTCAAATATACATAATAAATAACAATCACTAGTGTGAACCAGTTTATCGACCGGGTCCTCCTTGCAAGGATCAATGGGTTCCATAGATATGACAAATAAGTTGATGAAGCCCACATGGCATGACAAAGAACACTATCTAGTCGATTTACTGCATGGAACCCACTTTCCTATTAAAGTCCACAGGGCAGGGCATAGAGCACAATCTAACCTAGTTGGGTATTGAAAAATAGAAAGAGATTAAGGTGTTGTCACATCATCCATGACCATTAAATTAAAAGCAACATCATTACATTTCTTCCATAACCAAAATACATCGTCGGATATACTCCAACATATATATTAAGGTGATTAGATGGTGTATATACTATCCATCACAACTGATCTGGATTATTTTCGGTATGAAATGAGAGTGGAGATAAAATAAAGAAATGTACAGAGATATCTCGGATATCAAATAATATAATAGAAATATATCAGAGATGCAACCATAAACACAGAGATACAGTAATACACAATTTCTATTAATGAACGAAAATGTACAAAGACTGTAAAAACACTAAGTGAAAGACTCGCTAGAATGGTGACATCTTATATTTGAGAAGAGATGTGATGGCTACTCGCATTCACAAGAAGAGGATTTTACAATGAGGCTCCAGAGGCCTTTTTATCATAAAGAAAATCCAAAACCCTAACCCTTGAAGATGAAAAACCAACAATTTTGTGGACCCCGTTTTGGGTAGTTTGGTGTATCAACTTCCCGGGGGTGTAACTTTGACATACGATTTCCGTTTGGGGCACATAATAGATCGTTAGAAAGGTATCATTGGGAGATTCGTTTAGGGGGCATAGTTAAAGGTTTTAACTATTATTAAGGAGCTCGATCCCAAAAAACCTTCATTTAGGCCTTCAAAATGGCCCCGGAAGTTTAGGAACCGAAAATTTGCTAAAAATAGTAAGTTTCCAGAAACAATGGTCTCTATTGCGTTGAGTTCCCAGGGGAGAGGGGAAAGCGCTTGTTGAGTTTGAACCTTGATGATCTGCTTGGCTTGCTGGAGTAGTTGCACTGCTTAGCTTGTTGAAGATTGTCACTAACTTGTGACTGGAATGGTTGGACCTTTTTAACCAGTCTGGCTACATGAGATGATTGCGTGCATAAGGAATCATTGCGGTTGGCTTCAATATTGTCTACCTGCTTCTGCTGATCAAAAGGTGTTTGGACTAAGGTTGCAGTGGTTGCGGTGTTCTTCTGTTCACCTTTTGAACAGATTGTGAAGAAGCTGAATTTTGTAGTATGAGATACTAACTTGCAGAACTATTTAGGTGGGATAGTTGTTGGAACTGCCTCTGGTATCCTGTAGAGATGACCCCTGAGAGTAACAATGACACTACAGGGTAAGGACTCATAAATATCATGGCACTTTCACATATATGACTGGCCCAAAAGAACATCGCAGACATCCAGTGGGGAAACATCACATAATACTTCATCCTTGAAGGGATGGATTCCATATGATAGTTGGCACTGTTGGTTGACACGAAGATCTCATCCTTGGCGAAGCCACCCAATGTTGTATGGTTGCGGGTGTGGTGTTGTTGACAATCCCAACTGTTTGATGACCTCTGTTGAGATGAGTTTCTTCTCGCTTCCGCTATCAACAATGAAATGCAACGGGGTCCCCTTCACCCACATATGTGAATGGAAGAGGTGCTTCCCCTCTTTGGGATTTGTTGGTTCTTCTGGTTGAATTGTTGCGGTTGCGACAATAGAAATGGGGCTTGCGTCGATGATCTTTCTTCTACCAGTATTTTCCGATTCAGGGTTCGACTCCTTGTCTTTGATCTCGGCCACCAATGACTGTTTTGAGCGACATTCATCAGTGTTATGCCAAGGGATTTTTTGGAAAGCGCACCATTTTCCAGTGTCCTTCTTCGTCTTTTCATTACCCTTCTTTTCCTATGGCTTGGACTAGTTTTATGAAGGATGGTTGTTAGGGACGTCTTTACCATACTTTGGTTGTTGCGGATTTGTAGACCCAAACTCCTACTTGTTCTGGTGCTTAAATTTCTGTTTGATTTTAACAGCATATCAATAAGTAACACCGAGTGACGAGATGCCCAGAAAATCCATTTCAATTTGGATGTATCTATGTAGAGCCCCACGGTATTTCAGAACCAAATGTCGCTCGAAGTATTTCATACCCAACTTGGTGCATAAGGTATGGAAGGTATTGGTGAACTGCGACATGACTTGGCCCCTCTCTTGACACAGTGTAGTCCATCTCATGTATTGGTCTTCATAGTTTCCAATAGGGTAATATTGTTCTTTGAACGCATCCACACAAAAAATCCCAAGTGGGCTTGGCCCCATATATTCCAGACTCCTTTGAGGAAATTTTCTCCCAGTAAATTTCCCACCAATGTTTGACATGGGGGAGAGACTTAAGGAGTGCGAAAGTGATATTTTACTTATCGGAAAAATTGTGAATAGAGAAATAACCTTCTAGCAGATTTAACCATTTGTCTAGGGCATCCACATCTATCTGACCTCCAAATACGGGAATATCAAAATTAACCTGTACCTTGAAAGGAGAGGTTATTCCAAAGTGGCTTCTTGATGAATATGAGCTTGCTGCTATCGACATGTGTTGAAGGATGTGGGAAAAATTCTCCATCATTTCATCCCTCTGTCGCGTGAGAGTTTTCTCAAGAAACAAATTGATAAAATATTCTGCTCCATCATTTTTATTCTCTTCCTCCATGAAGGATTTCTTGGGCATGCAAGAGAGATCTTCCTCAAGAGAGACAATCTCAAGACCCAACTTGCTATACTGGGACTTCGTCGGGGACATGCACTAAAAAATGATCAAAAGCAGCTTGCTCTGATACTACTGATACAGATTATTTTCGACATGAAATGAGAGCGGAGATAAAATAAATAAATGTACAGAGATATCTTGAATATCCAATAATATAACATAAATTTATCATAGATGCAACCATAAACACAGAGATACAATAATACATGATTTCTATTAATGAGTGAAAATGTATAAAGACTGTAAAAATATAGAGTGAAAGACTCACTAGAATGGTGTCAAAATATCTCTGAGAAGAGATGTGACGACTACTTACATTTGCAAGGAGATGATTTTAAAATGAGACTCCAAATTCCTTTTTATCATAAAGAAAATCCAAAACCCTAACCCTGGAAGATAAAAAACAAAAAGTTTTGTGGATCACGTTTTGGGTAGTTTGGTGTATCAACTTCTAGGGGGCATAACTTTGGCATACGATCTTTGTTTGGGGAGCACGATAGCTCGTTGGAAAGGTATAGACGAGGAGATTAATTTTTGTGTATCAATCAAAGCCTTTCATTATAATTACAGAGCTCGATCCCGAAAAACCTTCATTTAGTCCCTCAAAATGACCCTGAAAGTTTAGGAACCGAAAAACTGTTAAAAACAATAAGTTGTCAGAAAACGTTTTTGAGCTAGTTGGAATAAGTGGGTGGCCATAGATACCCACATGGATCAACAAAATTGAATAATGCGTAGCAGGATACTTATTTCTCGTCCAAACTCAACTTCCCTATGCAACTCTCTGTGACATGGAGGCAAGGAGGTATTGTGACATGGAGGCAATAAGGTATTGTTTATCAAGAAACTTATTCGACGACCATCTAGACTTGGATAAGGGACAAAACTAAAAATGATGTTTGAAGGTATATATTTTCCCACACCATAGACAAAAGGAGGTATTATTGACCTAAAAACTCATCCAAAGGCCATCTACACTTGGCTAAGGGGCAAAACTAAAAATGATGCTTGAGGGTTTATATTTTTGCACACCATGGACACCACAATTTTTTCACCCATAGTTTGATGATATCTTATCCACGAGAAATACTCCCATTGTTAACCATCAAGAAAAATATATATTTCTTAGGTTCCAAGACTAGTTTACAAATACCAAGAAGATGAAATAACCATTCTTTTTGCTTGGATTTTAATTTTTGAGCACCCTAGTTTATTTAGTCTTCCTTTCAAGAACAACTTAAGATAGAGCCACTCATACCCCATAATAGGCTTGTATCTAGAGAAGGTTTTGGATTTCCTTTATTTTTTGTCATGCCACCAAGAACAAGGCACTTGAAGGCTAGGCTTAAGCATGAGATCATCTGGAATGAGTCCTTGAATTCCTTAAGAATAAACATATTCATTCTAGATAAGATGATTTCATTTTGAGGTCAGCCCAAGAGAACATTTCCTTAGACTGGTTGTCTAACTAGTATAGTTGGTTGAGCAAATGCCTTTCCTGAAAAGCCTTAAGCCCACAAACAAGAGACACTTTTTAAGGGGCTTGCCTTCAAACTTCACAAGAGGATGCCACTAAATACAATTATCAATGAATGATATGCCACATTTGAGAGAGAAATTATTATAGGAAAGGAAAGGCTTAATAACATCCCAAGACTTCCAAATGTTCTACAAGACTAATGTACCAACAACTTTAACATAACTAAGATTGAGCGATATAAAGGTTTTGAAGATAAAGTTTTTGCAATAAGGAAAATTTTAAGGATCCGTACTTATCTTAAAATGTAGAAAACTTGGAAAATCTTACTAATTCTTAAAATGCTAACCATAAAATCTTTGATGATATATTTTTTTTTAAATATTCAAATTTATAAGGGTTTTGTATAGTATCTAGAAAATTTTGGTGATTTTTAGAGTAAAACACTTTTATCCTATAGAATTTGAGCGAATCATTTGAGAAAAATATGGAAATTGGCAAATCTTTCTTTGGTAAAAAACATGGAAATTAGCCCATGGGTGAAATTTAGCCCCTAAAATATTCCCTGCTCTACAATGTATACTCCCTCGGTAAAAAGCCTTTCCTGATCGAGAATCAAAGAAGGACCTTCTAGGCCTTATGTCCTTTAATACCATGAATCACTCACTAGGCACACCCGAATTTTTGCTAATGGTGGGTTTATGATACCTAGACCACCAAACTCTAGTGACATGTAATGAATCCCTCGATTGATTCTATGGAACCGCTTCATGTTGTCACTCTTGGCCCATACAAATTTTCTAATATCCCCTTTTACTCTTTCACAAGATGCTTTAAAGGGGACCCACATTAGGACTAATATACATGGGTTTCAATGGAAACCTTCATGATAATTTGAAATTTCACCACTAGGGCTAAAGGCTTAGTGATCCACTTGTCTATTTTTTTTTTTTACTCTTTACACCACCTCCTCTTATAAATACCAAGGAGAATATTGGAAGGTGAAAGGGATGCCCAAGGATTTCAAAACTTGGCCAATTTGGATTCATGCTCAATTATGCAAGGCCAACCCATCAAGGATAGGTTGTTGGCTCTACTTACAGAGTTGTTTTTTATACCCTTGATTATTATATCCTAAAGCCATACATAAAGTAATCATATATTCATGGTGGTATCCCACAAGCTTTGGTCCTCTAGAATTGTTAGAGAAGAATAATCAACAAGGTGTCCACAAATAAGTTTCCCAACTCTAGGCTTGGGGAAATGGATTCGCCTAGTTCGATCTATATTGACCGTCATGTATAGAAGGTATCCAAGGGATTCGACAACCAAGACATATAAGACAAGGGCTATGCAAAATCCTTGCCAAATTGACTAAAACATCCTAACTTCTTTTAGATTTTCGTTTGCTAATTGAAATATAGGATAAGGCATTCACAAGGAGGGTTTCAACACTACTAATAAAGGTGGGACCAAAGCCCAAATATTTGGACATATATACAGTGAAATCCCATTCCACATGGTAATAGGATCTCTTGAAATAATTTTTTATAAAAAAGACATGGAGGTTAAAAGATTGGGCTCATTTCGTGCCATCCCATACAATAATAACATTATCCAAAATGCAGTGACCATGAATAATCCCTATCTACTCAAGGCAGATGATCTTTGGAAAAATATGATTAATACTAATGCAAGGTCCTTGGTCAAGATTTTATAGGACGTGCTAAGAAAATTGATGGGTCTCTAGCTAGTGAAAAACTCTAAGTCTCCCACTTTAGGAATGAACTTAATGAGGCCCTAATTGATTATAGCTCTTAGAGGTTGTGTTTTTATAACTTTTTTATAAACTTAGAGAAGTTATAGGCCAATAAATTCCCATGTGGCCATATAGACCTCACAAGGGAACGCATCAAGTCTAGGGACCTTATCATCAAACATTTCATGGAGGGTAGTTTAATGTTCATCAAAATATAGTTCTTGCTCAAACATGATGACCTTTATTTGTCAAAACCATGCACAAGACTATGTCAAGAAACTTATGGGTGAATTCCTCTTTCTTTTGTGAATCTTTATGTTTGGAACACCGTCCCGTTGCTCCATAAACATCCTCTCAATGTCTTTTTGATTGGTGGTACACTACTTAACATATTTTAGAGTAGAAATATCATTCTAGCCTATTTGTTGGCCAAGGCCTTGCAAAAGGCCTTGGTGGGCTTATCAACTATTTTTAGTCAATTTATTCATGCTTATAGTTGAACATCTTTAGATTTGTGATCTTCATCCTTGAATAGGGGTAGATTAAGTAACTTCATTGCACTCTTCATTTGTCCTCATCATAGGGGGCCATTATAGGCCTTATGTAACTTCCTCCAATCCATCAAAAACTACTTTGTTGTGGTTGAGACAAATTCTCACATTTTTCCTACTATACACCCTTAGAAAAGTTATAGTTTTGGAGATGTCATCTTCCTACCAAAATATCCATCCTTATTCCCCATGAAATTGGAGGATCAAGTTCCACATTGCTCATATGTAGGCTATTCAACATGATATTTAAATATGAGATAAGTTCATTATACATGTAGTCCTTAGAATTAACACATTTTTTGAGCTCCTAAGGATACTAAGAATGAAATGGGTTAACAATATGAGAGACTGGTTATGCCATCATCAAGCATTGGTTAGCCTCCATTGGAATCAAACTAGAATTAAGTTTGTTTGTTTAGAGTAGAGCTTTATCAAGATTCTAATAAATATGTTTTAGCCCTTTTCTGAAATTTGTTCATGTGAACCCCAATTATGCAGAGCCATAGTGATGATTGAGATTGGGTTTGTAAAGCCTATGTCAAGCCTTGAGAGAAAACTAGGCTTCCTTTTCCCCATGAGCCAGGTGTATAGGGATAATCCCTTGATAGTCTTCTTAACACTCCAATATATTAAAATCCCCACATGTTTTCTAAGGGGAATTTGGCAACTCATTAACCACCAACACTAAAACGTTGTATGTCCCCCCTAGTTACTAGAAGCATAAATGTTTTCCATAGCTAAAATATGACAATATGTATTGAGCAGAACCCAAAGCACTATTTGAGAAGGATTTCCATATCAATCAACAACATAACTAACAAGTTGAAGAGATTTAAAAGTAGAAACACCACATTTTCCTTCATAATTCTTGGAAGAAAAGCACTTGGCACCTAGCCATATAACACACAATACCATACCCAACAAAAAACTTTACAATTTTGACTTATTTCATTACAAACCTAAAGCATCACTCATTTCCACCTTGTTGTCTTCAAGGTGTGGTAGAGAACCAAAAGGGTTATTCAAAGTAGTAGATGGGTGGATTAGTGAGTGCCCAAAAGTAAACTTCCTGATTTGGTTGCTTCGACCAACCATTGACATAAATCATTATTTCTTTTCCTTGTGAATAAAGCAGTGTACGAGAGTGAGCTATGAGACTATAGCTTCCTTGTTTTCCCAAACTAACAAAGGGTTTGTTGGCCACAATGGTTGACAACCTACTAAGTCTAGTCACAACGAAGGCCATTGGGTACAAGAATTTTGAGGCTTTGGTATACACTACTATAATTCCTTTACTCTCTCATCCTAATTGGATCCACCCCCATTTACCACCATTTTATACATTCGAATCATTGAGAGTCGGGGATTTTATGTAGATTGGGATGTCATTGATGGGTTGGATTGAGACTAAGTGGATATGATGATATGATATTCAACATCAAAAGAAAGTGTTGGGAAGATTGATATATTGAGTCAGATACATGTGGACCCCATAACCCCCCTAGACGAGCATGAATTCCTTAAGGTCCTTCGACATGATAATATTAATGCAAACTTGATGCTAAGGTCGAGGGTTGAAGAATGACACAGACCTCCCTACCCGCAGGTCAGAAATCCGCTTACAGGATCGTTCTTCTCTTTCTGGCCCGAAGAGCTCTCGACTGGCCCTTCTATTTCCCTTTCGGGAAATATGCACCCATAGCAAACCTCGAGGGACCTCCCCCTTTATACGTCGAGAGATCGGACTTCGCAATTTTGCGAGTCCTGTGGTCAAGCACCCTGTGCCTTCTGACCTCCGAACCCCAAAATGCTGAGTTCCAAAAAACACCGAAACTCTAAGGTTCCGCCTCCAACAGGAAATCAATGGTTTTGGGCTCCCTCTTTGATCCAACGGTCAGTGTGATTTTGCGTACCGGGGGTTCGAGATACCAAATATCTAACTCTCTGTCTTCTTCACCTTCCGATCTCCAAAATCTCGAAAGAATTCTTTACCTTCTCTGGGTCCCACATTTCTTGGCGGGAATCCTCTCGTCCTTCCATGCGTCACTTCAACCACACTATTTAATTGACATGGGCTTCTGCCACCTGTCACCTCCTCTCGATCTACTATCCCATATGATTTCGTACTTTCGGGTATCGGGAGTCCTAGACTCGTGATCCCCAAACCTTATACAACCACGAACCCCAAATTCCCGAATCCCCACTCCCGAATCGCCGAAAGACTAATCACCCCTTCACACTTCTCTTTGCATTCACAATTTCATAAATCATGATAGGGAGGGTGTTCTACTTCTTGTCGACGAGAATGCCTAATTCCTGAACTCTGAAGTTCCGAATCCCAAGCTCCGAAGTTTCGAGATGTCAACTTGACAACCTCCGCCTTTGCATACGAAAGTTTCCCTTTCACATTTCGAGGATTTGATCAGCCAAAGTCTTGGCTTTATCTCGCCCTTTCAAACCCTAAAATGCTGAAACATTTGGATTCCAACATGTTTTCAAGTATTGGCCCTACAATGAAACCTTCTGCCTTGTCGGAGTTTCGGACTTCGCGGTTTTGCGAATCCTAAAGCAAGGATTTTCGAGACTTCAACTCACGAAACCCCGAAATGGATTTTCACGAGTAGATCCAATGGCCCTTGTTGGCTTGGATCTACGGCTCTGCCTCTCCTGAGCTTAAACCTTTGAAAGCACTCACCGTA
>JASDQU010586062.1:39298-50798 GCA_032191745.1 Picea mariana | reverse complement strand
CAGGGATATGTTGATTCAGATATGGCAGGTGATAAAGAAAGTAGGAGGAGCACCACCGGGTATGTTTTTACTATAGGTTGAACAACAGTAAGTTGGATTTCAAAACTGAAAAAGGTTGTTGCACTTTCAACAACAGAGGAAGAGTATGTTGCTGCTACAGAGACTAGTAAAGAGATGATTTGGTTACAAAGGTTTATCGAGGAATTGGGAAAGAAGCAGGAGAACAACAGGTTGTATTATGACAGTCAGAGTGCCATTCACCTTGCAAAGAACTCAACCTTCCATTCGAAGACTAAGCATATACAATTGAGGTACCAATTCATAGGATCCGCCTTGGAAGATGGACAATTGAAGCTGGAAAAGATACACACTAGCCAGAATCCTGCAGCCATGTTAACAAAGGGAGTAACCAGGGAGAAACTGAGTTCTTGCTCAATTTCAGTTGGTCTTCAAGAATGAAGATGAAGATGAGAAATTTTCCAGGTCCAAGAAGGTTCAGAGTCCATCATATACAACAGTGGTGGATTTGTTGAGATTAGTCTCCAAGTGGGAGATTGTTGGTTGTGGAGCCTGATTATCTTCTTGATTCAGAGGTCCTTTCTTTTAGCCGTGTTTATACCCCATGAAGTATTTACACCCCAGAAGTATGTACACTCTTCCATGCGGGGGAGTGTAGAGGGGGGGTACCCCCTCTACGGGGTCCGGGGGGGCTATCCCCCCGGCTGGGGGGTCTGGAGGAAAGCGGGCCCCCAGCGGGGGTTTGGGGGCAGCGTCACTCGAAGCAAAAATTTCCTTGTAAAAGTATATTGTAATTTCATTGTAAATCTGGATTGTTCATTATAAGGTCATAGTTATAACGATAGAGATTATGTTAGGGTTTTTTCCCCTAGAAGGAAACCCTCTTTTATGAGGGAAATGTATTGCGGCTATGGATGATGGTGAATATTGTATTCTGAGAGAGGAGAATGTGAGAGAAAGAAGAGGAAGTTACAACGGTTTTTGTTGTAGGTTGTATCCCTTCATTTGCTGGATAATAATAAAGGAAGGACCTGGCAATTTCTCTGGTGGACGTAGCCTACATTGGGTGAACCATGTAAATATGTGTCTCTCTTGTATTGTGTGTCTTTTGTGTTTTGTTTCTACATTTGTTTTATTTTATTGCTCCGCGGTCCTACTTTTCTAACAACAACTAACTTCAACCACCACAAATACCTCACATGTGTGGTCCAAAATCCACAAGAAACTCAATAAATCCACACAAGCGATGATATCTCTCCAAGAAAACAAGTGCCCCCTAGAGATGATCTAGGTGGCACATAAGATGATGTGGAGTCCATGTCACATTGTCCAATGGATTTCTATGGATCCCAATGTAGTGACACATATCAAAAGGATTGCACACATATATCCCAATGTAGATACATATATCCAAACTAAGAGAAGTTAAGCAAATCCATCTATATATATCAATGAAAAGAAAAAATATTTGCAAAACTATTCAAGTTTACTTAGCTAAATATGGACATTAAATTATTAAACTTGAAATGCAATCTAAATCAAAGATGAATTCTAGTTAGACCCTAAGTTGCATGAAAACTTGAAAGAAAAGATTTTGAAATTTTACATGGCTGGAAAAAGAGGTAAGACCAATGCCTTCCTCCACTTGGGCTATGGAATCACACTTTGTCTGGATTGAGGCTATATCCCCATATCAAATATTGGGGTCTATTGTAAGCATCACTTAGGTATGCCTTGCAATCCCCCAAAGTAAGACACATGGATATTTCAATCTCTTGGGAAGAATGGTCCTAGGTGAATTCACTTCTAAGTAACACAAGGTAAACTCTATTTCTAGAGTGAAGAAAAGAACTTGAAATCCTATATGTTCAAAGCCCAATGTATTTTATCTAAAAACAAATGATTAAATATTGCTAGGAATGCGTTAACAATACCTTATGGATTCCTCCAATTTAGCATGATGTTCCTCCTTTGGCCTTGTATTAGCTCTCTCATCTAAGAAATATTCAATAAAAAAGTGCTCTAAGTCATCCTAGACAAAGTACCTCAAGACAAATAAAATAATATAATATATCTTAAGAAAAGTGATACAAGAGTTCTTTCCAATTATTCTCCAACAAGTTCTACAAATGAATGAGGGGCTATTTATATAGGAAGAAAGCCTAAAAACCTTATGAGTAAAATACAATATATCTCTAACCTCCTATTGCAAAAATAGAAACTCTCCAACAAATTAGAGAGGATATGATCAATATACAATACAATAATAAGAGATAACATATAAAACTCCTCAAGAACATGGGTGTATGGTCAAATACAACCTCTAGGATGTTGAAGGTCCAAGGATGAGCTTTCTCTCCATGAGATGCTCTAATGAACACATGAGGTCACATTTGTGGACAAAAATTACCTCATGAACAAGTTCTCTCTTAAAAATGTGTGCGACAAACTCAAGTGAAGAAAACAAAATAATATATTCAGTGATAATCATCTCAACCAATTCCAACATGTGAGAAGAATAGTTAAAGAGGAAGCATGTAATCCATAAGAAATTCATAAAAAATAAACATGTGTGGCACAAGAAGGAGGCCACTCCATAAAAGTGGTCATAACAAACTAGTAACAACCTCATAACAACCTAAGGAAATAGTCTAGGTAGGTCCAAAAACCTCCCAACCAACTCCAACCACGACAGCTACCTCACATGTGTGGTCCAAAAGCCACAAGAAACTCAATAAATCCACACAAGTGAGGATATCTCTCCAAGAAAACAAGTGCCCCTTAGAGATGATCTAGGTGGCACATAAGATGATGCGGAGTCATTGCCATGTTGTCTAATGCATTTCCATGGATCCCAATGTAGTGGCACATATCCCATTGTAGATACATGGATACCAATGTAGTGTTATATATCCCAATAAAATATCATGGATCCTAATGAAGATATATATGTCCATATGTCAGTACATGGATCCCAATGCAGGTTAAAAAATCTCAAAGCATTGTACATGGATCTGAAGACATAGATGGAACTCTTGATGCAAGTACATGGATTCCAATGCGAGGTGCCCACCCATATAGATGTGTCATTCCTTGATATACATGTCATTAGGTAGTAAACATACAAATACCATCTTCTAACTTTTCAATAAATCATTTAAATTTTACACTTTAGGATAATTTCAACTATGGTCGAGACAACATTAACCTCTATTAAATGTGACACTCCCAAGACCAAGAGATATGTACTAGATTGCTAAGTTAGAAGTAGGTAATATGACGGATAATGTGCAAAAGGGGAAAGGGGAAACTTCATGAATCAACCTTCATAGTCATATATGATTTGTTAATATTGTTTTGCTAACTTTCAAGAGCTAGGGGTCTTCATTCCTTTCATGATGGTTTTCATGAGGACATAGTAGGCTTTAAGTTACCATATTGGCACTTTCTTTTACTACCCATTTCTTCTTTTCCCTTTTCTTTTATGTTTTATTTATTTATTTCTTAGTCCCTTTCTTTGGATATACATTGTTAAGCATAGGACTAGGGGTAAGGGTCTTTTAGTGAGGTAGCATACCTAAAAAATTATTATTTTTTGGATTTTAAGTTTTTTACGGCTGCAACTATCTCAAGCACTTTCTCTCTTTTTAATTTTAAGGCTCTTACACATAGGCCTTCATTGCTTTTCTTAGGACATTGATGAATGAATTATGATAATTCAATCATGAGCAAGCAAATATGATAGATGGTATGGAAGTGAATAGGAAACATGGAAAGTGTTAAGTATGATTGGGATATGAATTATACTACATTAAATGTATTTCTCTAGTAGTGCGACCTAACTCAAGAGGTGATGACATGTAGCATACCCAACCACCCACAGGCCGGGCTATGCCACTTCAATCCTGCTCTCGGACTACTTTCTCTTATAGATACCTTTCATATTAATAAATATGAATAAAAGAAACGAACTAAATGACATGCACAACAATAAGCAACAATCATGCATGCACTAAACATATTAAATTCAACGCTAAATAAAATACACAGCGAAAATAATTCATACACAGGTAATTAATACCATAACTGAGAGAACTTATCTTTTATGTAAGATAACCACCGAATGGTTGCAGACCAAGGACGTTCCACCCAATCGTAGACAATGTTGTTCCAAGTCTCAAAAAAATGTAACCCTCGAGCCAGGGCTATGAATCCACAAGGACGGTTCCAGAGTGTTACTTGGATTCCAAAACCAGTCATCACTCAATCTCTCATAGTCTTCCGAGCACCCACAACAATCCAAGTACCAAGCGATCTTCTACCCAGCCTACACAACCCCAATAGAATGGAATCCCACCCTTCTCTGCCATGCAATCCCTCAGGTAGTCAATCTCCTTCCAGGGCTCCAGTGAAGCTAGTCCAGAATATCCATGTTGGGACTCTCAAGACTTATAGCTATGAGCAAAGATGGACACAGGCTAAGCATCTCAAACATGCATACCTCAAATCATGGCTGGACTACACCAGTGATATCTACAACCAAAAATGTCATGGTTTCTCTTCAACAATTGTCTTCCTTTCCCAAGCCAAGACACAAACAAGGAAATATGAGTGGGTGACATAAATGAATGGAGAGAAGTCTCCACAAGAGGTGTGAAACAGTCAACATTCGAGTGAATGAATGCATGAGGGAAGACTGAAGTGACCAACAATGGTACAAGGACGCGAAACAAGAGTGGGAGAGAACGGACCCCCCCAACAGGCTAGGGACGAGTTTATGTACTTCGTGGGGATCAATAACTTCTTGTCCTTCCCCTAAGAAGCTCATGTAACTGCTCTTCTCCATTAAGAAAAATGGAGAGTAAAATATAAAATAAAATGCTAAGCCCCTTAAGCCCCCTCTCTTGTGGAATCATAGCCCCCTATAACTCTAGTCCTTGTCTGTCTAGCATCCAACAATGTATTTATTATTAATAATGATCAAAACATTACATTTCTTGGGAACACTAGCCTTTTAATAATTGTTTGGGCACTCTGGACTCTCAGTAGTGTAACAATACATTATTTAATATGGGGTCTCAAAACCCAGGGTGTTACATCCCCTCCTCCTTATTTTGGCACTATCCTCAATGCATATACAAACATGAATCAAAATTGCAAAATTTATTCAAAATGATGCAGGTACTCTTCCCGCATGGCATCTTCATTCTCTCATGTAGCTTCTTCAGGACTGTAGCAAGTCCACTAGACTTTTTCCAGCTCTATAACTTGATTTTGGATCATTTTGACTTTTCTTTCTAGTATTCGCACTAGCTGGACCTAAAAGTCTCCCTCTGTCTCTACCCGAATCAAATGCAAATCAATAACATGGTTAGGATCATGTACATATTTCTTTAGAAAAGAGACATGAAATACATTATGCACATTCATGGAAACAAGAAATGCAAGCATGTATGCAACTGACCCTATTCTTTCCAATATCTCAAATCAACAACAAAATATGGTTGCGAGCTTTGTACAACTACCCAACTTCATAGGTTTGATAGGTGTATGACAGAGCAAGGTTATAGTAGATGTCATTCTGATCACTTTGTTTATTTTAAAAGGATAGAAAATGGAAGTTATATTATCTTGCTATTATATGTAGATGACATGCTTGTTGCAAGGTCTAATATGAAGGATATTAATGTGCTCAAGAATAAATTAGCTAATTCATTTTTTATGAAGGATTTGGGTGCTTCAAAGGAAATCCTTGGCATGAGAATAAGAATAGACAGGAAAAATCACAAATTGACATTGTCTTAGGGTGAATACATAGAGAAGAAGTTGGAGAGGTTTAGAATGCAGAATGAAAAACTAGTTAGTACACCTTTGGCCATCCATTTCAAATTAACTAGGGAAATATGTCCCAAGACATAGGAGGAGATATAATACATGTCCAAGGTCCCTTATTCATCATCAGTTGGTAGCTTGATGTATGCGATGGTTTGTACAAGACCAGATATTGCACATGTAGTGGGAATTGTGAGCAGGTATATGAACAATTCAGGTAAAGAACATTGGGAGGTATCAAAGTGGGTTATTAGGTATTTGAGAGGTACTTCTACTCATGCATTTTGTTTTGGAGGTCCAGACACAGTTCTACAGGGGTATGTTGATTCAGATATGGCAGGTGATAAAGATAGCAGGAGGAGCACCAAAGGGTATTTTTTTACTGTAGTTGGAACAACAGTAAGTCGGATTTCAAAACTAATTTTTTTTTTTTCACTTTCAACAATAGAAGCAGAGTATGTTGTTGCTAAAAAGGCTAGTAAAGGAATGATTCAGTTACAAAGGTTTATGGAGGAATTGGAAAAGAAGCAAGAGAATAACATGTTGTACTACGACAATGAGAGTTTCATTAATCTTGCAAAGAACTCAACCTTCCATTTAAAGACTAAGCATATAAATATCTGGTACCATTTCATACTATCTGTCTTAGAAGATAGACATTTGAATTTGGAAAACATATATACTAGCCAAAATCCTCCAGACATGTTAACAAAGGGAGTAACCATGGAGAAACTGAGTTCCTTCTTAGTTTCAGTTGGTATTCAAGAATGAAGGTGAAGCTGATAAAATTTCCAGGTCCAAGGTGGAGTATAGTCCAGTAGGTACAACAACAATGGATCTATTGTGATCCGTCTCCATGTGGGGGATTGCTGGTTGTGGAGCCTGATTATATTCTTGATTCATAGGTTTGTTTCAGTCGTTCTTGGAGCCCATTCACTAATGGGGGTTTTTGGGGCTATTTCCCCCCCATAACTATCACCAGGGAGGTCCAAGAGGGGAGACAACATTATTTTGTAGTCCCCCCCCCCATAGCAGGGGATTTGGGGGAAGTGCCCCCAAAGAAAAATTTTGAGAAAAATTGCCTTGTAAAATATTGTAATTTCATAGTCAATCTGGACCGTTCATTATAAGGTCACAGATATGACAGTAGGATTTATTTTTAGTCTTTTTTTCCCAATAAGGAAACCCTCTCTTATGAGGTAATTGTATTGTGACTGTCTATTATCATGAATATTGTATTCTGAGAGAGGAGATTGTGAGAGAAAGAAGAGTAAGTTACAACGAATGTGTTATAGGTTGTATCCCATCATTTTGTTGGATAATAAAAAGGAAGGACCTAGAAATTTATCTGGTGGACGTAGCCCACACTGGGTGAAACACATATATCTGTGTCTCTATTGTATTGTATATCTTCTGTGTTTTATTTCCGCATTTTTTTTATTTTATCTCTCCTCTAACCTAGTTTTCTAAGATGACTCACCAAGGTTTAAATTCAACAAAAATTTCCCCATCTATGAAGGGAACTTGACACAATGGGGACCATTTCTTCCTAGGGGAGAGTAATGATCCAAGTGGATCTTGATGGCCATCCACCTTTCCCATTAAATCAACAACTTCAAACCCGTGGTTTTGATAAACCATGATATTCACCCTTTTGATGGGGAATGTAATATAATTCTCTCTCCATTGTTAATTACATGTATAATGTAATGATATCCTAGGGTTATTATGTACATACCTACAGTGTTAATGCAATGGATCCCATTAGAACTTCATAATTAAGTGTGCTTGGGATAGAGTAGTACTAGGATGGGTGACCTCCTAGGAAGTCCTAGCATTTTGCATTCCTATGGAAATTTGTAAAATTAGACCAACTTATCCCACATGCATCATGGGAATTATTCTCCTCTCACTCTCTCATATATAATCAAGGTAATGGAATTTTGTAAACTTAAACCAATTTATCCCACATGCATCATGGGAATTATTCTCATCTCACTCTCTCATATATAATGAAGGTGAAGAAGGTACTTTGAGCATGAAATGGAGTGTGATGTAATTATTATTTTGAATGAGCATAGATGGAATCTCTTTCTCCTCAAACATAATCTTCCACCATTCTAGCCAGATTGTGTTATATAGTTTTTTGTTATTCCATTCATTAATAAAAGTTGGGTTTCACTATATTTCAATGTTATCTACTATATTATTTATATCTTATTTTATTCTCAACATAATCCGGATCACCCCATATCCTAATCATTTCCCTTCAATATACTATTTGAGCCATAAAATTTTGAACCTCATTCCTCAACATATTCCCTTTCTATTGAGTCCCCTATTTTACCCTCCCTATCACAGTCTTTAGCAAAGATCTTTTTCTTCTGCCGATATTTTTGTAAAAAGCATTGTCACAGTACTTGTGCACCTTGTGGATCTAAATGGGATGTTTTAGTAATCTATAATCTAAGAATATGTATGACCACCCATTACAAAATCCAACCACTCACAAATACCATACTGACACCTATCTTGACTAGCAATCTCACCACTGCCTTTATGATTCAAAAAGATATCATCGATTAAAAGTGTCATACCAATAAATTTTCCAATTATTGTAATTGATTTCATTATCAAGAGCTCCATGAGTAAGGTAGAAAACTTCACCTAGATTTGATTTTTTCCATAAAATCATATTTGGAATCAAATAAAGGATTCCATGGCTGCATATATAAGAAATAACTATATGTGAATCATGCTCCTTTAAGTATGAATAAAGCTTATGTATCAGAGTTGAATAAGAACCCCATCCACCCATGAGAGAGTACATGAAAAGATTGACTATAACCAAGAATGGGATCCCACGCTTGTTGTATCCTAATACCAAGCTAGCCTAAAGTCACCCTTTGAGCCATGAATTTATCTACCAAATTATTTCCTACCAAATAAAGGAAACCACAGTCCCATGACTCTTTACCACCTTCCACTGCTTCTTTCCCTTCACCTCCTTGTTTCTCCTTGCAAATCCTACAATTCAAACTTCCCACCTACAAAACCACCATATTCCATCTTTGAAGCCCTATTCCTTCCATCATCCAACTCAAGAACCAATAAATCCAAAAATAAAGAGATTTTTAAAGGTTTGATATTAACTCCTTCCAAGGCATCTAATTGAAATGTCTTTACTCTTCAAATAGTAGAACCATCCTCTCCCTTCATTGCATTCCACTGAATTTCCTCCAAAGGACCATCCAATTCCTGACAACAAGTCTATAAAGATACATCACACTATGAAGCCACATCACCTCCCACGGGGTTAAGATTTGAACCACTTATCCTAAGTATGGATTCAATAATATATTGTCCCCCTTTTCCCCCCAAGGCCCTAGTAATCCTTCCCATCAACAGAGCACTAGTGGGGTAATTAGTAAAAATTCATCTTCAGGTAGGATTCTTCATAATATTCCACTAGATGAATATCTTCCTCCATGCATCAAGTCTTATCTCCTTTCGACCACCAAAAAAATATAATTATATCAATGCCAAGGTTGCATTCCTATAGTCTCCTGCAAATTTAGATGTGTCAGTTGTAGACCTATGGAAACCCCTTCATACAGTAAAGTTGTGCCTGCATCAGAATAAAGATCATGAGATAAAATATATCACCCCAGACGAACTAGAGAAAATATAATTTAATGTTGAATAGGAGGCCACATTTGTCCAAACAGAAGTCATTTCATGTCTTTAAGATTGTGTACATAATATATTTCACAATTGTTAGTAGATGAATGGGTATTATGTTGTATGAAATATGAGGACTTGAGAAAGAAATGGGATAGAAGATAATAACATGGCCCAACAAGAAGATCTATCCCACTAGGAATACATGACCTATATCTCATAATTCCATTGATATCCATAATGTAGAGACCTTCACTAGCTACTTCAACCTTAACATTAGTTCTATACAAATAACTGTATAGTTTTTTATCTCCAAAATCACCTTTGGTACCTATAGTAGAAACCCTAAACAACTTATGTTGAGTACTTGTAGAAGAGGACATAAATGTAAACCATGCTCCCACACAAACTCACCATATTAGGATCCACTTTCATTTGATCGTTGTAGTATTTTAGTTTTACATATGTGATGTGTTTTGGCCCTTATGAAAAAAACCCTAGTAGTCGTGTCCTTATCCATGAAATATGTACCAATCCCTCATATACCTTAATATCTCAGAATGTTGATCAGCCAAAATCGCACTCCCCTTAGCCAATAGATTGTGCCTCCCATTCTTGATCTAGATGTTGGATCCAAGCCAAATATGCCTCAAATGTCATACTCACAGATACGATTATTTTTGGCATGGCCACTATATGTTCACGAGAGCCCCTCCTTATCACCTAATGCTTGTTCTTCATGTCAATGCTTCTCTTGAAACCTCAAAATCACTTTTTCTACTTGCAGTTTGTATAGAAAAATCTCTTCAACACTACATGAAGCTACAAAAACCCTAGAAAATGTTGCATAAACCATTCATGAAAGACACAAAAACCTTATAAATAACCATAGAAACCCTATAAATCATTGCACCGTCACCTTGGCCATCTTCACAAAATCCCCAGTTTACCTCGATAATGAGTGAGAACAAGAGATGGATTGTACACACTAGCTAACTCAACCATAGGGAAGGAATAAGATTCAATATGGTAACATAAAATTACTATTGTGTTTCACTATATTGCAATCCACCTTCTTCCAAAATAAAAAGAAACTCATGGAAATTATTGCGTTTCACTATATTGTAATCCACCTTTTTCATAGAAGAGAAGAATCTCTTGGTAGTGGGATAGTCAAGTAGTAGTGTACCATTTGTGTACAATGTTTAGTGTTATGTTACTGCCACATTGAAGGTCACGTGAGAACTCCACCTCCAACATATTATAGCAAGAATCACAATATGATCAAGAATCACAATAGCAAGAATAGCAAGAATCACAATATACAGCCTAAGTGGGCCTAATGGTTAAGAACATGTGTTTCCTCTTAAGAGGTCACAGGTTCAAATCCAGAGGGGGGTAGGGTATGTATACCTTTGTAGACTTTACCAGTCAAATCGCTGGGCGGAGGGGAGTCCCTTGTCCCACAAACAAGGGGGTCTCATACACCAATTTGGTGTGTTGGCTTAGCTTTGACCTTAAAAATAGATCATTATTATTATTTATATAAAGGAGAATAGGTTACCCTATCGCTCCTTTTGTGATCCACGTTATAAATATAAATATAAATGTTTTAATTTTTTTCAATGAGTATAAAAAAATCTAATATATTATAAAAGTTAATAAATTTTGCATTAGTTTTTATACAATATTTTAAAATGAGTTGTATCCATGATATTGTATAATTCTTCTAGTTTTAAATTTTAAAGATTTTCATGTCACAAGAAACCCTTACTATGGAATTCCTATAAATGGATTACATGTCATGTGAAGTTGTTCAATTTATTAGTAGTGCAGTGTTTTTTTATGCCAATGTGGAAGTGTTTAATCTTAAATTTTGCATTAGTTTTTATACAATATTTTAAAATGAGTTGTATCCATGATATTGTATAATTCTTCTAGTTTTAAATTTTAAAGATTTTCATGTCAC
>JASDQU010586062.1:15400-32715 GCA_032191745.1 Picea mariana | reverse complement strand
GTCAAATCTCCAGGCACCCTCCAACCGCTTCTGATTCCCCCTGCTATTTGGAGGGATATCTCTATGGAATTTATTACAGGCTTACCCAAATCGGGGCTTAAATTAGTCATAATGGTGGTGGTGGATCGCCTTTCCAAGTATGCTCATTTTTGCGCTCTTCCCCACCCATTTAATGCATCCACGGTGGCTCAAATTTTCATGGACCAGGTCTTCAAGCTTCATGACATGCCACACTCTATTGTTTCCGATCAAGACCCAACCTTCACAAGAAATTTTTGGCAAGAGTTGTTTAAGCTACAAGCCACACAATTTCATCTCAGCTCAACTTATCATCCCCAAACGGATGGTCAAACGAAAGTTGTCAACAAGTGTTTGGAAACATATCTGAGGTGCTTTGCCAATGAAAAACAACACCAGTGGGCTCAATGGTCACCCCTCGTCGAATGGTGGTACAACACTACATACCATACAACCACTCGCATGACTCCTTTTGAAGCAGTATATGGACAGAAGCCACCTTCAGTTCTCTCATACTTACCGGGTACCTCGAAGGTCCAGGCGGTTGACCAAACACTTACAGTCCGAGAGGATATCCTTCATACCCTTAAAGAGAACTTGGTCATGGCACAGAATAGAATGAAGCAACAAGAAAATCAAGGTCGCTCTGAATGTCAATTTGCATAAGGGGATCAGGTGTTTCTGAGACTGCAACAATATAAGCAAACTTCCCTCAAGGCCGAGCATTGTCAGAAGCTAGCACCCAAATTTTATGGCCCTTAAACAGTTCTAAAGCATGTGGGACAAGTTGCATATTAGTTAGCTCTGCCCAGTCAGTCAAAGTTATATCCTATTTTTCATGTTTCATGCTTGAAGAAGGTGATTGGAACCAGGTACCGAATTCAAACCAACCTTCCAAAGTTAGCTGAAGAAGAATCCATTTGGCTATAGCCAGAAGTAGTTTTGGACCAGCATGAGCATCGCCTACGTCAGAGAACCATCAAGGAAGTGCTAGTACAGTGGAAAGATATGACTCCGGCAGATGCCACTTGGGAACCAGCTACCATTCTGCAGCAGTTTCCACATCTTAAGCCTTGAGGACAAGGCAATTTTTAAGGGGGCGGACATGTTAAGGTCCTAACCCGCACATAGGTAGATCAATGTATTCATATGTAATAAAGGTCAATGTTAATAAGGCCTTTCAATAAAATAGAATAAGGCAGATGTAAGAAGACCTAATAGAAGCTTCTGCTTCTAGAAGGATCTTCCTCTAGATGCTTCTCTTAATCGACATATTTAGTATAAATAAGGGTCGAGGGTATGAGAACCCTAGCTTGAAGATTATTGTAACAGAGCGCTGCTCAGTTGGAGGTTTCCCCCTCGAAGAGGCCTGTGAACATTGCTTTCTGAATCAAAGTGTTATTTCTATTGCTATTGTTATATCTTTTTTGTGTACTGTGAAGATTATGCTAGATATTTTACTGTTATTCTGCCATTTCTAGCATTTTATTTATGTTCTGCATATTTTATATATCTGGTATCTTGCAGATACCAATGTAGTGTTATATATCCCAATAAAATATCATGGATCCTAATGAAGATATATATGTCCATATGTCATTACATGGATCCCAATGTAGGTTAAAAAATCTCAAAGCATTGTACATGGATCTGAAGACATAGATGGAACTCTTGATGCAAGTACATGGATTCCAATGCAAGGTGCCCACCCATATATATGTGTCATTCCTTGATATACATCTCATTAGGTAGTAAACATACAAATACCATCTTCTAACTTTTTAATAACTCATTTAAATTTTACACTTTAGGATAATTTCAACTATGGTCAGGACAACATTAACATCTATTAAATGTGACACTCCCAAGACCAAGAGATATGTACTAGATTTCTAAGTTAGAAGTAGGAAATATGATGGATAATGTGCAAAAGGGGAAAGGGGAAACTTCATGAATCAACCTTCATAGTCATATATGATTTGTTAATATTGTTTTGGTAACTTTCAAGAGCTAGGGGTCTTCATTCCTTTCATGATGGTTTTCATGAGGGCACAGTAGGATTTAAGTTACCATCTTGGCACTTTCTTTTACTACCCATTTCTTCTTTTCCCTTTTCTTTAATGTTTTATTTATTTATTTCTTAGTCCCTTTCTTTGGATATACATTGTTAAGCATAGGACTAGGGGTAAGGGTCTTTTAGTGAGGTAGCATAGCTAAAAAATTATTATTTTTTGGATTTTAAGTTTTTTACGGCTGCAACTATCTCAAGCACTTTCTCTCTTTTTAATTTTAAGGCTCTTACACACAGGCCTTCATTGCTTTTCTTAGGACATTGATGAATGAATTATGATAATTCAATCATGAGAAAGCAAATATGATAGATGGTATGGAAGTGAATGGGAAACATGGAAAGTGTTAAGTATGATTGGTATATGAAGTATACTATATTAAATGTATTTCTCTAGTAGTGCGACCTAACTCAAGAGGTGATGACATGTAGCGTACCCAACCACCCACAGGCCGGGCTATGCTACTTCAATCCAGCTCTCGGACTACTTTCTCTTATATATACATTTCATATTAATAAATATGAATAAAAGAAACAAACTAAACGACATGCACAACAATAAGTAACAATCATGCATGCACTAAACATATTAAATTCAACGCTAAATAAAATACACAACGAAAATAATTCATACACAAGTAATTAATACCATAACTGAGAGCACTTATCTTTTATAGAAGAGAACCACTGACTAGTTGCAGACCAAGGACGTTCCACCCAATCGTAGACAATGTTGTTCCAAGTCTCAACAAAATGTAACCCCCGAGCTAGGGCTATGAATCCACAAGGACGGTTCTAGAGTGTTACTTGGATTCCAAAACCAGTCATCACTCAATCTCTCATAGGATTCCCAACAGCCACAACAATCCAAGTACCAAGCGATCTTCTACCTAGCCTACACAACCCCAATAGAATGGGCCCCCACCCTTCTCTGCCATGCAATCCCTCAGGTAGTCAATCTCCTTCCAAGGCTCCAGTGTAGCTAGTTCAGAATATCCATGTTGGGACTCCCAGGACTCGTAGCTATGAGAAAAGATGGACACAGTCTAAGCATCTCAGACATGCATACCTCAAATCATGGTTGGACTACACCAGTGATATCTACAGCCAACAATGTCATGGTTTCTCTTCAACAATTGTCTTCCTTTCCCAAGCCAAGACACAAACGAGGAAATATGAGTGGGTGACATAAATGAATGGAGAGAAGTCTCCACGAGAGGTGCGAAACAGTCAACATTCGGGTGAATGAATGCATGAAGGAAGACTGAAGTGACCAACAATGGTATGAGGACGTGAAACGAGAGTGGGAGAGAACGAACCCCCCAACAGGCTAGGGATGAGTTTATGTACTTCATGGGGATCAATAACTTCTTGGCCTTCCCCCAAGAAGCTCATGTAACTGCTCTTCTCCATTAAGAAAAATGGAGAGTAAAATATAAAATAAAATGCTAAGCCCCTCAAGCCCCCTCTCTTGTGGAATAATAGCCCCCTATAACTCTATTCCTTGTCTGTCTAGCATCCAACAATGTATTTATTATTAATAATGATCAAAACATTACATTTCTTGGGCACACTAGCCTTTTAATAATTGTTTGGGCACTCTGGACTCTCAATAGTGTAAAAATACATTATTTAATATGGGGTCTCAAAACCCAGGGTGTTACATCCCCTCCTCCTTATTTTGGCACTATCCTCAGTGCATATACAAACATGAATCAGAATTACAAAATTTATTCAAAATGATGCAGGTACTCTGCCCGCATGGCATCTTCATGCTCCCAGGTAGCTTCTTTAGGACCGTAGCAGGTCCACTGGACTTTTTCTAGCTCTATAACTCGATTTTGGATCATTTTGACTTTTCTTTCTAGTATTCGCACTAGCTGGACCTAAAATTCTCCCTCTGTCTCTACCTGAATCAGATGGAAATCAATAACATGGTTAGGATCATGTACATATTTCTTTAGAAAAGAGACATGAAATACATTATAGCACATTCATGGAAACAGGAAATGCAATCATGTATGCAACTGACCCTATTCTTTCCAATATCTCAAATTGACAACAGAATATGGCTGCAATCTTTGTACAACTACCCAACTTCATAGGTTTGATAGGTGTATGACAGAACAAGGTTATAGTAGATGTCATTCTGATCACTTTGTTTATTTTAAAAGGATAGAAAATGGAAGTTATATTATCTTGCTATTATATGTAGATGACATGCTTGTTGCAAGGTCTAATATGAAGGATATTAATGTGCTCAAGAATAAATTAGCTAATTCATTTTTGATGAAGGATTTGGGTGCTTCAAAGGAAATCCTTGGTATGAGAATAAGAATAGATAGGAAAAATCACAAATTGACATTGTCTTAGGGTGAATACATAGAGAAGAAGTTGGAGAGGTTTAGAATGAAGAATGAAAAACCAGTTAGTACACCTTTGGCCATACATTTCAAATTAACTAGGGAAATATGTCCCAAGACATAGGAGGAGATATAATACATGTCCAAGGTCCCTTATTCATCATCAGTTGGTAGCTTGATGCATGCGATAGTTTGCACAAGACCAGATATTGCACATGTAGTGGGAATTGTGAGCAGGTATATGAACAATCCAGGTAAAGAACATTGGGTGGTATTAAAGTGGGTTATTATGTATTTGAGAGGTACTTCTACTCATGCATTTTGTTTTGGAGGTCCAAACATAGTTCTACAGGGGTATGTTGTTCAGATATGGCAGGTGATAAAGATAGCAGGAGGAGCACCAAAGGGTATTTTTTTATTGTAGGTGGAACAACACTAAGTTGGATTTCAAAACTAAAAAAGGTTTTTTCACTTTCAACAATAGAAGTAGAGTATGTTGTTGCTAAAAAGGTTAGTAAAGGAATGATTCAGTTACAAAGGTTTATGGAGGAATTGGAAAAGAAGCAAGAGAATAACATGTTGTACTACGACAATGAGAGTTTCATTAATCTTGCAAAGAACTCAACCATCCATTCAAAGACTAAGCATATAAATATCTGGTACCATTTCATACTATCTGTCTTGGAAGATGGACATTTGAATTTGGAAAACATACATACTAGCTGAAATCCTCTAGACATGTTAACAAAGGGAGTAACCAGGGAGAAACTGAGTTCCTTCTTAGTTTCAGTTGATATTCAAGAATGAAGGTGAAGTTGATAAAATTTCCAGGTCCAAGGTGGAGTATAGTCTAGTAGGTAAAACAACAGTGGATCTATTATGATCCGTCTCCAAGTGGGGGATTATTGGTTGTGGAGCCTGATTATATTCTTGATTCATAGGTTTGTTTCAGTCGTTCTTGGAGCCCATTCACTAATGGGGGTTTTTGGGGGTATTTCCCCCTCATAACTATCGCCAGGGGGGTCCAAGAGGGGAGACAAAATTCTTTTGTAGTCCCCCCCCATAGTAGGGGATTTGGGGGAAGTGCCCCCAAAGCGAAATTTTGAGAAAAATTGCCTTGTAAAATATTGTAATTTCATAGTCAATCTGGACCGTTCATTATAAGGTCACAGATATGACAGTAGAATTTATTTTTAGTCTTTTTTTCCCAATAAGGAAACCCTTTCTTATGAGGGTATTGTATTGCGACTTTCTATTATCGTGAATATTGTATTCTAAGAGAGGAGATTGTGAGAGAAAGAAGAGTAAGTTACAACGGGTGTGTTGTAGGTTGTATCCCTTCATTTTGTTGGATAATAAAAAGGAAGGACCTAGAAATTTATTTGGTGGACATAGCCCACACTAAGTGAACCACATATATCTGTGTCTCTATTGTATTGTATATCTTCTGTGTTTTATTTCCGCATTTGTTTTATTTTATCTCTCCTCTAACCTAGTTTTCTAACACGACTCACCAAGGTTTAAATTCAACAAAATTTTACCCATCTATGAAGGGAAATTGACACAATGGGGACCATTTCTTCTTAGGGGAGAGGAATGATCCAAGTGGATCTCGATGGCCATCCACATTTCCCATTAAATCAACAACTTCAAACTTGTGGTTTTGATAAACCATGATATTCACCCTTTTGATGGGGAATGTAATATAATTCTCTCTCCATTTGTTAATTACATCTATAATGTAATGATATCCTAGGGTTATTATGTACATACCTACAGTGTTAATGCAATGGATCCCATTAGAAATTCATAATTAAGTGTGCTTGGGATAGAGTAGTACTAGGATGGGTGACCTCCTAGGAAGTCCTATCATTTTGCATTCCTATGGAAATTTGTAAAATTAGACCAACTTATCCCACATGCATCATGGGAATTATTTTCCTCTCACTCTCTCATATATAATCATGGTTATGGCATTTTGTAAACTTAGACCAATTTATCCAACATGCATCATGGGAATGATTCTCATCTCACTCTCTCATATATAATGAAGGTGAAGGAGGTACTTTGAGCATGAAATGGAGTGTGATGTAATTCTTATTTTGAATGAGCATAGATGGAATCTCTTTCTCTTGAAACATAATCTTCCACCATTCTAGCCAGATTGTGTTATATAGTTTTCTGCTATTCCATTCATTAATAAAAGTTGGGTTTCACTATATTTCAATGTTATCTGCTATATTATTTATATCTTATTTTATTCTCAACATAATCCGGATCACCCCATATCCTAATCATTTCCCTTCAATATACTATTTGAGCCATAAACTTTTGAACATCATTCCTCAACATATTGCCTTTCTATTGAATCCCCTATTTTACCCTCCCTATCACAGTCTTTAGCAAAGATCTTTTTCTTCTACCAATATTTTTGTAAAAAAAATTGTCACAGTACTTGAGCACCTTGTGGATCTAAATGGGATGTTTTAGTAATATATAATCTAAGAATATTTATGACCACCCATTACAAAATCCAACCACTCACAAATACCATACTGACACCTATCTTGACTACCAATCTTGCCGCTACCTTTATGATTCAAAAAGATATCATTGATTAAAAGTGTCCTACCAATAAATTTTCCAATTATTGTAACTGATTTCACTATCAAGAGCTCCATGAGTAAGGTAGAAAACTTCACCTAGATTTGATTTTTTCCATAAAATCATATTTGGAATCAAATAAAGGATTCCATGGCTACATATATAAGAAATAACTATACGTGAATCATGCTCCTTTAAGTATGAATAAAGCTTATGTATTGGAGTTGAATAAGAACCCCATCCACCCATGAGAGAGTACATGAAAAGATTGACTATAACCAAGAATGGGATCCCACGCTTGTTGTATCCTACTACCAAGCTAGCCCAAAGTCACCCTTTGACCCATGAATTTATCTACCAAATTATTTCCTACCAAATAAAGGAAACCACAGTCCCATGACTCTTTACCACCTTCCACTGCTTCTTTCCCTTCACCTCCTTGTTTCTCCTTGCAAATCCTACAATTCAAACTTCCCACCTATAAAACCACCATATTCCATCTTTGAAGCCCTATTCCTTCCATCATCCAACTCAAGAACCAATAAATCCAAAAATAGAGAGTGTTTTAAAGGTTTCATATTAACTCCTTCCAAGGCCTCCAATTGAAATGTCTTTACTCTTCAAATAGTAGAACCATCCTCTCCCTTCATTGTATTCCACTGACTTTCCTCCAAAGGACCATCCAATTCCTGACAACAAGTCTGTAAAGATACATCACTCTATGAAACCGCATCACCTCCCACAGGGTTAAGATTTGAACCACTTATCCTAAGTATGGATTCAACAATAGATTGTCCTCCTTTTCCCCCCAAGGCCCTAGTAATCCTTCCCATCAACAGAGCACTAGTTGGGTAATTAGTAAAAAATCATCTTCAGGTAGGATTCTTCATAATAGTCCACTAGATGAATATCTTCCTCCATGCATCAAGCCTTATCTCCTTTCGACCACCAAAAAAATATAATCATATCAATGCCAAGGTTGCATTACTATAGTCTCCTACAAATTTAGATGTGTTAGTTGTAGACCTATGGAAACCCCTTTATACAGTAAAGTTGTGCTTGCATCAGAATAAAGATCGTGAGATAAAATATATCACCCTAGATGAACTAGAGAAAATATAATTTAATGTTCAATAGGAGGTCACGTTTGTCCAAACATAAGTCATTTCATGTCTTTAAGATTGTGTACATAATATATTTCACAATTGTTAGTAGATGAATGGGTATTATGTTTTATGAAATATGAGGACTTGAGAAAGAAATGGGATAGAAGATAACAACATGGCCCAACAAGAAGATCTATCCCACCAGGAATACATGAGCTATCTCTCATAATTCCATTGATATGCATAATGTAGAGACCTTCACTAGATACTTCAATCTTAACTTTAGTTCTATACAAATAACTGTATAGTTTTTTATCTCCAAAATCACCTTTGGTACCTATAGTAGAAACCCTAAACAACTTTTGTTGAGTACTTGTAGAAGAGGCCATAAATGTAAACCATGCTCCCACACAAACTCACCATATTAGGATCCACTTTCATTTGATCATTGTGGTATTTTAGTTTTACATATGTGATGTGTTTTGGCCCTTAAGAAAAAAACCCTAGTAGTCGTGTCCTTATCCATGAAATATGTACCAATCCCTCATATACCTTAATATCTCAGAATGTTGATCAACCAAAATCGCACTCCCCTTAGCCAGTAGATTGTGCCTCCCATTCTTGATCTAGATGTTGGATCCAAGCCAGATATGCCTCAAATGTGATACTCACAGATACAATTATTTTTGGCATGTCCACTATATGTTCACAAGAGCCCCTCCTTATCACCTAATGCTTGTTCTTCATGTCAATGCTTCTCTTGAAACCTCAAAATCACTTTTTCTACTTACACTTTGTATAAAAAAATCTCTTCAACACTACATGAAGCGGCAAAAACCCTAGAAAATGTTGCATAAACCATTCATGAAAAACACAAAAACCTTATAAATCACCATAGAAACCCTATAAATCATTACACTGTCCCCTTGGCCATCTTCACAAAATCCCCAGTTTACCTCGATAATGAGTGACAACAAGAGATGGATTGTACACACTAGCTAACTCAACCATAGGGAAGGAATAAGATTCAATATGGTAACATAAAATCACTATTGTGTTTCACTTTATTGTGATCCACCTTCTTCCAAGAAAAAAAGAAACTCATGGAAGTTATTGCGTTTCACTATATTGTAATCCACCTTTTTCATAGAAGAGAAGAAGCTCATGGTAGTGGGATAGTCAAGTAGTAGTGTACCATTTGTGTACAATGTTTAGTGTTATGTTACTGCCACATTGAAGGTCACGTGAGAACTCCACCTCCAACATATTATAGCAAGAATCACAATATGATCATTATATAAAGGAGAATAGGTAACCCTATCACTCCTTTTGTGATCCACGTTATAAATATAAATATAAATGTTTTAATTTTTTTCAATGAGTATAAAAAATCTAATATATTATAAAAGTTAATAAATTTTGCATTAGTTTTTATACAATATTTTAAAATGAGTTGTATCCATGATATTGTATAATTTTTGTACTTTTAAATTTTAAAGATTTTCATGTCACGAGAAACCCTTACTATGGAATTCCTATAAATGGATTACATGTCATGTGAAGTTGTTCAATTTATTAGTAGTGCGGTCTTTTTTTATGCCAATGTGGAAGTGTTTAATCTTTATACTTTGATGTTTCTTATTTAATATTTTTTTAAATTATTTATTTTAAATTTAATTAATTTTAATTTATATATAAATAATAAAAATTATTTGTATTTATTATAAAAAAAAAATTATTAAAATTAAATTTAATATATGTTTATTTTCAATTTCATATAATTTAAGTTAATTTTAGTTGGAATATAAATAAATATAAGTTCCAAATTCTATTTAAAATTTAAAATTATTTTATATTTAATTTATGAGAGTGATGAGAATCTCTGACAAAGGAAGGGGGGTTGCACGAGAACGTATGAGGAAAGGGTGGCACCAGAAAGCCATAAGAAAGTTTAGTTTGATTGTCTAATGTAATGAATGATAAGTTTCCATGATTGACTAAGTTTATAATGGTCTTCACAGATAAAATTGTTAGGAAGTTTTTCGATTTCGAGAGATTCGTGTATGACACGAGAAGAGTAATGGGGTATTGAGGCCAATATTCTAGTTAAAAAAAAAAATGTTTAGAATTGAAAGAGTGTTCAACAATAGTGTATTTAGAGATGCGATGGTGGGTTGTGTCAGCTATGCAATCTTTGAGACGAATTTTGAAGGATCTATCAATTTGGCTAATGTATGATTTTCCATAGGAGCAAGGGATTTGGTAAATGATCTAAAGGATTGTTTGAGATTTTTGAAAGGCTTGAAGATAATTTTGATATTCTTTTTGAAAAGAATTTTGGATATTTGATTAGTAGTGCCTTGGATGTAGGGGAGAGAAAGGAGAGCAGGGGGGAGAGGAGGAGGAAGAAAAGTTTTACTTAGGGTTGTGGGTTGAGAGAAAATATTTGTTAATTTGAGAGAACATGTAGCCATTGGAAAAAAGGGGCTTGGTTAGGTGGGATTTTTCTTTCTCAAGAAATTGTGGGTGAGATATTTGAATGGCTTGAGTGACAAAATTTTTGAGGACAACAAACTTTTAAGCAGGATTGTGATGGGATTTGGTGTGAAGGTAAAATTTGGCATGAGTCTTTTTATGATAAAATTGGTGGGTAAGGGAACCATTAGCAATTAAAGATATGAGAACATAAAGAAAGGGGAGGGATTTGTCCTTCTACATTTTGATAATGAATTGGATATGGAAGAAAATGTTATTTAAATGGTTGAGTAAGGATGTCAGTGAGGAGAGACAATGAGGCAAGATAATGAAATTATCATCGATGAATTTGAACCATCATGTAGGTTTGATATGAAATTTGTTGAGGGATGAGATCTCTAAGTGCTCGATGAAAATGTTAGCAACCACGGGTGATAGAGAAGACCCCATGGTTGTTCCTTCGGCCTGTTCATAGAAAATACCTTTAAAGGTGAATATGATGGAGGTAAGGCATATTTCAATTAGGTTTAGGGTTTCATGGTCCACCAAAAATACACAAAAAATACATCCCCCTCAGACCCATAGTTAGAGATATTGGTGTCCCCACCCATGCCATTTCCCTCTTTTTGGCTCTAAAACTTAAACCCTTTAATGTTCCTCCTTCATTAAATAATCCTCTAAATTTATCTAAACAAATTATGATATTCAACTCGACGACAAAGAATTATTGGTAAACATGATGTTGTTTGTTTATTTAACAAAATTCCTATACCCGAAGCATTAGACCTCATCTCCAAGATGGTGGATCATGAAATCCTAAACCTAATTTAAATATGCCTTATCTCCACCTTCTTCACCTTTAAAGGTAATTTCTATGAATAGACTGAAGGAACATCCATGGGGTATTCTCTATCCCTTGTGGTTGCTAACATTTTCATGGAGCACTTTGAGACCTAAGCCCTCAACAAATTTCATCTCAAACCTAAATGTTGGTCAAATTCGTCGATGATAATTTATTTATCTAGACTCATGGTCTCTCCTCACTGACATCCTTCCTCAACCATTTAAATATCATTTCCCCCCTTATCGAATTCACTATGGAAATGGAAAAGGAAAAATCCCTCCCATTTCTTGATGTTCTCATCTATCGACTCCCTAACAGTTCCCTTACCTGCTAAGTTTATCACAAATAGTCTCATACTGAAAGATACTTCCATGCCCAATCCGATCACCATCCTTCTCAAAATTTTGTTGTCCTAAAAACTCTTTTCACTCGATTCATTTGAATCTCTGACCCCCAATTTCTTGAGAAAGAAAAATTCCACCTAACCAAGACCCTTTTGTCCAATGGACACAAATCCTCTTAAATTAAAAAATATTTTCTCTTAGCCCACAACCCTAAGTATAAATTTTCTTCCTCCTCTCCCCCCTTGGCTCTCCTTTCTCTCCCCTATATCCAAGGCACTACTAATTACATATCCAAAATTCTTTTTAAAAAGAATATTAAAACTGTCCTCAAGCCTTTCAAAACTCTCAAACAATCCTTCAGACCTACCAAGTATAATTATTACCCAATGCTTGGTGTAGGAGTTTACCAAACTCCTTTCTATTATGGAAAATCACACATTGGCCAAATTGGGAGACTCTTCAAAGCCAATCTCAAAGAACTGATAGCTAACACAACCCACAATCACATCTCTAAATCAGTTATTTCTAAAAACTTGTTCAATTCTAAACTCTATTTTTTTTTACAAAACCTAAATCTTGGCATCAACACCCCATTACTCTTCTTGCATCATACACAAAGCTCTTGAAATTGAAAAACATCCTAAAATTTTTAACCGTGAAGAAGGGTATAAACTTAGTCAATTCTTAAAACTTGTCATTCATTGCATCAGACAATCAAACTAAAATTTCTTATGTATTTCCACTTCCACCCTTTCCTCATTCATTCTCTTGCAACACTCCCCCCACCGCCCGGCTTTGTAAAAAATTCTTATCATTCCAATCTTTAATCAATAATTCTTATCATCCTAAATACATAATTGTCAATTTAATCATCCTAAATCCACGACTTCCAATTAATTTTCAATTATTGTTATTCATAACCTCTAATTAATTATAATTATTATGTAATTAGTATTAATTATATAATTTAATTAGTATTTAACAATTATTATTAACTAACCATTCTTTTAAAATTTATTATTCTACTTTTCATCTATTCACAAACTCCATTTTTAACTGATTTTCTACCTTCCTAAATCCTTTAAATTTTAAATTTTACTATTTATTTATTTATTTTAAATTATTCCTTTTGGTCCTCAATACCTAACCTCTAATGAATTCCAATAATTAATTACTCTTAATTATATAATTATTTAACAATTTTTTTTGTTTGCTAGTTTGTCCGTGACCTGCGGGACTAGCCCTTGGCTTGAGAAACCGCGACTCAGGGCCATGTAAGCTATCAAAATTACGTACGGATCTACCTTCCTAAATCTTTTAAATTTTAAATTTTACTATTTATTTATTTATTTTAAATTATTCCTTTTGATCCTCAATACCTAACCTCTAATGAATTCCAATAATTAATTACTCTTAATTATATAATTATTTAACAATTTTTTATTTTTTCTAGTTTGTCCTTGGCTTGAGAAACCGCGACTCAGGGCCATGTAATCTATCAAAATTAAGTACGGATCTACCTTCCTAAATCTTTTAAATTTTTAATTTTACTATTTATTTATTTATTTTAAATTATTTCTTTTGATCCTCAATACCTAACCTCTAATGAATTCCAATAATTAATTACTCTTAATTATATAATTATTTAACAATTATTTATTTTTTCTAGTTTGTCCGTGACCTGCGGGAGTAGCCTGTGGCTTGAGAAACCGTGACTCAGGGCCATTTAAGTTGTCAAAATCACATGGGGATCGCACCCGGCCTAAGCCACATCAACCCTTAACATGGCTAGATTTTTTCCTAAGCCACATCAACCCTTAACATGGCTAGATTTTTTGTCTCTGCAGGTTTTGAACCAATGACTTTAACATCACTCAGGGCCATTTAAGTTGTCAAAATCACATGGGGATCGCACCCGGCCTAAGCCACATCAACCCTTAACATGGCTAGATTTTTCCTAAGCCACATCAACCCTTAACATGGCTAGATTTTTTGTCTCTGCAGGTTTTGAACCAATGACTTTAACATCACGGAGTGCGGGTGGGCTTTGATCCACTTATGTGTGCACGGGTCACGATATCATTTAATATAATATCTCTGGGTGCAACCACATGTTCAACCACTACCTCAAGGTGCCCCATGGCTTCAAGTTAGCCCCTTAAGGGATTTGAACCTTGCCCAACGGTGAAAAACTCCTCACTTTCCACCATTGGATCCAACCCCTTTGGAAAATTATTTAAGAATTCTTATTGAACAACTTGAACTTTTATATCTAATTATTGTTTACAATTATATTTCAATTCCTAACCTCTAACTAATTTAAATTAATTATTATTAACTATATTATTATTTAATAATTATATTTTATTAAATATATTATTATTTAATACTTATTGTTGACCAATTACTCTCTTATCTTTAAAATTTAACATTTTATTATTCACTTTGACCTTATTAACAATAACAAAATAACTCTTTTTTTTTCACAACGACTAATTTATAATGACTGTGTTTATCCTTTGCCCTAATGGTTAGATTATCTTCACCTTTATATATCCCCCTTCCCAACACTCTTTTCATACTTATTGCTTCAATAGTCATCGATGATAGGTGGAGTGTCTACTCGAAACAATGGATGTTTCAAAAACTCCTTACATAGTTTATTTCCAGAATTACAAACAACATTATGAGGAACTATGAAAATTTGCATACTTTAATATATTCATATAATTACTTGCTCAAATTAAATAAGTAATTTAGATATTATAGTGTTTCATACTTCAGTATGGGTAAAGTTATCCTAAATTGACCTTCAATTAACATTATTAAAATACATTGTAATCTAAAATAACAACATTCTATTTTTTTTACTTCTCTCCATATTTAATAAATATAAATTAAAATAAATCTACATTGATAAATTTATACCACATCATATGATATATTGCATTAATAAATTTATATCAAATCATATTAAAACACATTTTTCCATTACAAACTATTATTTATGTGTTTGTGTTCAAACTATAAATATATTAATAAAGTAGGAGCTATATCCATTATATGCAAACACAAAAAATACTAAATTAGGTATGGACCACTGCTTAAAAAACTATCTTTAATTTTATGTATTTTTTAATCATAGTATAACATATCATGAATTTATCATCTAACATGGGAAATTCAAATCAAATTACCTCCATCTATTATCTAGTAGCTTTTGGCTAAACGTTTTATTTTTGGGGTTTTTGGTCGGAATTTGGAGATGTAAATTTGGACAAAATCCCTATTTTTTGTTGTTTAAATTGCATTTCTAAATACATAAATGGATTCATCGTGGTGAGAAACCCCTGGGGCACTCAAATTATACAAAATTAGCCACTCAAATATGTAGACCCAACCATTCATCACCGCATTTTGAAAAAACTCAAACTGAAAAAAATATCGAAAAACAACTAAAAGGTAAAACGTTTATTCTACTACTTATCCAATATGAGACATTTAAACCGAATCACTCCATGTCTTTTAAAAATTGTTTAAGTTCTCTTTTTTGGGTGAGAATTTTTACTAAAAAAAATTAACTTTAATTCTATGTATTTTTAAATCATAATTTAATATATGTAATTCACCATCTAATGGTTTTGTGTATGGGACATTTAAATCAAATTTCCATATTTTATTGATTTGGCATTTCCTTTTGACAAACCCAAAAAACAATAAATTAGGTGTTGACCAATCTAATAGCTTAAAAAAGTAACTTTAATTCTATGTATTTTTAATTATAATTTAATATATCTAATTTGTCATTATATTTTATTTTTTTGGCATTTCTTTTTGACAAACCCAAAAAAACAATAAATTGGGTGTTGACCAATCTAATAGCTTAAAAAACTAATTTTAATTCTATGTATTTTTAATTATAATTTAATATATCTAATTTATCTTCCAACGGTTTTGTGTATGGGGAATTCAAATCAAATTTTTTCATTTCTTGTTAGGGTAGTTTTTTTTGGCCAGTGAAAATTATATATTTTTGGTTCCAAATGTCGATTAACTTTGTTTGAAATTCAATTATAAATGGCTGGAATTGCATATTTGAGTTAGGGTATAAATTTCACGAGTCCTTATATCTGTCAAGTAAATTTTTTATGACGGGTTTATTTTTAAAATTGCCTTTCTCATGACGTTTTACTTTTATTTTTCCTTATCATTTAAATATTTTGTGTTATTTTTCCCTATCATTTAAATATTATGTGTCATGTGTGTTTTTGTTAATTTTTGTTGTAAATACAAAACCATCGCACACACAACATAAAATTATTAGGAAATTGCATTTAGCATATCATCAAACGGTTTCGCATGAAATACAACACCATTAAACACATAAACAAAAAAAATTACAAACTACATTGATATACCATCTTGCACACAATTTCAATTTAAAAATCAACAAATAAGAGGTTCCAACTTTACACATAGTTCCTAAAGGGGAATTATCCTTGGTATATCTAAAGGATTGTTTGAGAGTTTTGAAAGGCAATTTTGTTATTCGTTTTGGAAAGAATAATGGATATGTGATTAGTAGTCCCTTGGATGTATGGGAGAGAAAGGAGATCTAGGGGGAAGAAGAGAAGGAAGAAAAGTTTGACTTAGGGTTGTGGGTTGAGAGAAAATATTTGTTAATTTGAGAGGACGTGTAGCCATTGGACAAAAGGGCCTTGGTTGGGTGGGATTTTTCTTTCTCAAGAAATTGTTGGTGAGACATTTGAATGGCTCGAGTGACAAATGTTTTGAGGAAAACAAACTTTTGCGCAGGATTTTGATGCGATTCAGTGTGAAGGTAACGATTTGTATAAGTCTTTTTATACTAAACTTGGTGGGTAAGGGAACCATTAGGGAGGAAATTGATGAGAACATCAAGAAAGGGGAGGGATTCTTCCTTCTACATTTCCATAGTGAATTGGATATGGAGGAAAATGTTATTTAAATGGTTTAGGAAGGATGCTAGTTAATTTTAGTTGGAATATAAATAAATATAAATTCCAAATTATATCTAAAATTTAAAATTATTTTATATTTAATTTCTCAAATATTAAATTTTCTTTTGTTAGCTAAATATCCCTGACTTGCGGGATTGGCCTGCAGTTGAGATCTCATGACCCTTAACATGGTTGGATTTGAGGTGTCCCTAGAGGTTTCGAACCGGTGACTTCACTTACGGAGTGCCTTAACAACACACTCCATCACCGATGCTCTACACCACAGGGAATCAAATATTAAATGTTATTTAATATTTAATTTCTTAAATATTTCTTGTCTTTCAATAAATAATTCAAATTACTCAATTTTTCTATATTATTTTAATAATTATTATTATTATCATATTATTTTAATAAATTATATAAACAACTTATAATTTAATATTTGTAGCATATCTTTCAATTTTTTTGAATGACATACTAGAATTTGAAAGGTTTCAAGTGGACACTCCAA
>JASDQU010586061.1:0-17661 GCA_032191745.1 Picea mariana | reverse complement strand
ACAGATTGAACCACTCAACCCTACAACCGTAGGGGTTCAAGAGGGGGGAGAGGTCACAGGAAGGTTGTTCACCAGTTGGTTGGGTGCAAGGTGTCTGGTTTGGGTTGGCTAGGAGGAGGTGTGCCAAGGGAGGAGTCTCATTGCGGGGTGGAACTGCAGGAGGAGCTTCATGGGTCGGGTTAGTTGGGAGAGTTGCCAAGGGAGGGTCTGCAGGAATAGCTTCTGGGAGTGCTGCAGAGGGAGTGACTGGTTCATCCCGAGCCCCTGTTGCAGGCGAAAGTCTACCACAAGCTAAGTACCAGGCTTCCCCCCTCTTTGGCCTACCACGGGGTCGTCACATAGTGTGGAACAAATGCAGAAATCCAACTGGAAACCCCGTGAGGTCGCATTAGAGCTCAGAGGCTGGAAGAGGGGCGAGAGAGATCTGGAAACTTGGTGCTTGGAATTGCAAACAAAGGTAATGAAGAGCTAGAGTCCCCATTATGTCTAGAAGAAGCGGGGGCCAGGGTGTAAGCTGAAGCGACGGGGAATAGAGTCTAAAATTCTTTGTGAGGATACATGAGTTGCAGAGCTCTCTGTGCGAGTGAACGTCGAAATGCAAGTGCGAGAGTGAGGGTGGAGGTAGGTGGTGTAAAGACAGAAAGTGACCCAGGTGAGGACATGGAAAGGAACATACATCAGGTGGCCTATGAGGTGGCTAGGTGGTGGCAGGCATTGATGTAGCTGTCATGTCAATCGAGCACCCCATCCGAGGGAAGATATTTGGTGTGAGCTATGGTCTTACAAGCGATGACCACAAGGTGAGTGGGGTTGGTAGAAGGAGTACGGGAGAAGGTTCCTTCTTCCAGCTCGACTCCAAAATTTGCCAGCCAATCAGCTACTTGGTTGGCTGTTCTTCTAACATGGGAGGGAAGGATGACCTGTTGGGGTTGGAGAATAGAATTAATTCTTTAGAGCCCATTCGTGAGTTGCCAGCTCGGAGATAATTTCTTCGGATCTGCCCCATTGATCAGATGAGAGAGGAGCTTGACAACAATTTGCGAATCACCTTCCACGATGAGAGGAAAGAGATGTAGATCCGAAGCTGCTTGTAACCCACAAAGAAGGCTCTAGATTTCTGCAACATTGTTGGTAGTATGCCCCATGCTACCTGATAAGATGTGTAAGATTTCTCCATCACTGTTGCGAATGACTGCCCTGTACCCAGATGGTCCCAGGTTCCCTTTGGAGGCTCCATCAAAATTGAATTTAAAGAAATTTCGAGGTGAAGCTTCCCAAAGGGTGGGGCTGTTCATGCGGCCTACAGCTGCCCTGGGCCATTCCGAGGTTGGGGTGATATTTATGTTCCAAGATTTGACGATTTGATGTTCATTCTAAGGGATTTGCAGGTTCTGTGTCATCCAGGGATACAATGATATGGTTTTGTTGATATTGGTGTGGATTGTTTTCTAAACCTCTTGCCATGTTCTGGTGAGTGAGTTGAAAATTCTTTTGTTCTGCTCTTTCTATATCTTCCATAGGATGAAGCCTTGGACCAGTTTCCATATTCTATTAAGAACGGGAGAGTGGAAGATTGAGCTTCTCCATCCTACAATAGTACCTTTTGGGCCTAGGCGGTTTCTATTCGATGTTCTCATGATGCTGTCACTCTAGTCCCAAATGCACGAGTTGTAGGGGCAGAGGTTGAGGAGATGATTTAGAGTTTCTTCCTCTTGTTTGCAGAGCTTACAACAAGATGGCTCGATGAAACCTTGTTTTATTAATTTATCCCAAGTGAGGATGTTGTCGTGTGCCACTAACCAGAGAAAGGTGTTGACTTTCTACCAAGATTTCATATCCCATATTTTTCCCCAAATTTCCTCAGGAGGCAAGGTGTTGTGATTTGATTTTATGGAATATGCTTCAGGAATGTTGAAGGCACTTGTGGGGGAGTGGCCCCACATGAGGATGTCCTCCCCTTATTGACTGAAGATTTTCCTGGAGGTGAGCTGCTATTGTAGGGGTCGGAGGTTGACATGTAGGGGAATATTTAGATGCTCGTGAGTGTTTTTCTAGGTGCGCCATAATTCTCCTAGATCAAAGGGCTTCTAGAAATCGATGACTCTATGTAGTCCCGCGATAGTTGTAAGGGGAGTGAGGTATCTGAGGTTGGGATCTGTGTTCCCATAAGGGGAGTTTTTTCCATGAGTCACTCCAGAAGTTTGTTGAAGTGCCATTTTGTAGTTCCCAGAACGAGTGGTCCATGACAAGCCCTCGATTAGTTTTGGCAGCATTCCAAATGAGTGAACCTGGGCTTTGACCGTTCCATCTGATGAGTTCTTTTTCCAGGGTAGTAGGGGTATATTTTTTCCTCCACAAACGTGCCCAGAGATCCTAGGTTCTTTTTAGCCATTGCCACCAGATTTTAGCACTGAGAACTTTGTTAAGAGTGGTTGGGTCATGTAAACCAATGCTGCCTGCTCTCTTTTGGTTACATACCTTTTGCCAGCTTACCAAGGAGATTTTGCATCCTTCCTTGACACCTTTCCATAGAAAGCTTCTTTGGATTGATCTTAGGGTGTTGTGGATAGAACTCGGGGCCGCTAAGGCAGAAAAGGTGTAGATCGAGAGAGCTTGGAGGATGGATTTAAGGAGAACGAGGCGCCCAGGTAGATTGAGAGCTTGAAAGTTCTAGAGGGAGGGTCTCTTCCTGAAAGTGGACAACAAGGAGTTCCAAGAGGCGTTCCTGAGAGAGTTATCGAGGAGGGGGATGCCCAGGTAGATTGATGGAAGGACACTGCGGGTAAAGCCAAGGAGGTGAGTGAGATGGTTTTGGATGACTAAAGGTGTGTTGAAAAAGAAAACCTGGGATTTGGTTAAGTTTACCTCCATGCATGAAGCTTCACAGAAGAGGTCAATGGTGGATTTGAAACAAAGGGCTTCTCTGGAAGTGGAGGTTCCCATCAGAAGGAGGTCGTCAACAAATTGGCTGTGAGAGATGAGGGGAGAAATTCCATGGGGGGCGAGGCCCAAGAGAGAGTGGTCCCTGATGGCTGCTTTAAGTGTGTGGCTGAGCCCTTCTACCATGAGGATGAAAAGGAAGGGTGAGAGAGGGTCTTCTTGTCTAATTCCTCTTGAGGGGGAGAAGGGTTTGGTGGGGACACCATTGACGAGGATTGACAACAGTGCTGAAGAGGTGAGGTTAACAATCCAAGAGACCCAGGCAGGATCAAAGTCGAAGGCTAGGAGAGTGGATTTCAAGTAGCCCCAGTTTAGTTTGTTGAAGGCTTTGGAGAGATCCAACTTTAGGAGCATGCCCTAAATTTTAGTGGAGTGGAGGGAATGGATAACTTTGTGAGCCAGGATGACGCTGTCCAGAATCTAGTGACCTTCTACGTGACCAGATTGCTCAGGGGAGACTAGGAACCGTAAGATGGGCTTAAGCCTGGTGGTAATGATCTTTGTTAGGAGTTTATAGATTACATTGCAGAGGGCTATGGGTCTGAAGTGAGCTGGAGAGGTGGTGTGAATCTCTTTAGGGACAAGGGTGAGAAAAGTTGCATTGAGGGCTTGAAGGACCTTTCCAGATCTTCTAGAGTCCTCAATTATTTCCCACACATCCTTACAGATGATATTCCAACAATAGTGAAAGAAATCAGAAGTGAAGCCGTTTGGTCCAGGTGCCTTATTGAGAGGGGTGGCCTTTAGCGACTGATCTACCTCCTCTTGAGTGATTGGTCTCATCAATGATTCATTTTTCTCCTTGGTGACCTCCTTGGGTATGTGCTTGAGGATAGAAGCTATGGCTTGTGAGTGATTAGTTGGGGGTTATGTGAGGAGAGATTGGTAGTAGGTAAGCAACTCCATTTCCACATCCGCATGTTGTTGTATTTTTGTGCCTTGCACTGAAATGAGATGTGTAATGCAATTGGACTAGCGCCTATGTACCATAGATCCGTGGAAGAATTTAGTGTTTTTTTCCCCCACTTTCAGACAAGTGATGTAAGATTTTTGTCTCCAGAGAACCTCCTGTTGCACTTTCCTGTCATCAATCTGATGGTTGAGAAGTGTTTCCTGTAATTTTATGGCTTCCGTTAGACCCTGTGTTCTGATTTGATGCTGTAGTGTTTGCATTTGTTATTGGAGAAGTTCCTAAGCTTGGAAGATATTTCCAAAGGTGGTCTTGTTCCAAGTTTTGAGATGTTGCTTAAGGTTTTTTAGTCTTTGTTGGAATTTGTACATCGGGGTTCCTGTTTGGATGGTCGCTGCTTCCCACCAGGCCTTGATGTTTGCTTGGAAGTCTAGGTGAGTCAACCAGAATTTTTTGAAATGGAAGGGCTTTCGTCTAGGGGTGCCAATAATGTTAAGGGTTAGACGAATTGGCCAATGATCTAAGTCCACTGCATCAATGTCTGTGGCATTCCAAGATAGACCGTCCATCATGATATCTTCAGAAATGAGGAAGCGGTCTAATCTGCTAGATATATGTTGGGCTCCCATGCGTCTGTTGGAATAGGTGAAAGGCCCATTATTTGTTTCAACGTCAATGAGGTTCATATGGCCTATGGTACGGTTGAGGAGCAAGCTGTCATTTCCCAGGAAGTGATTGCCTTTTTTTTTACCCTCCAGCCCTGTGATCATGTTGAAGTCACCCCAAAGGATCCACCTTTGGGGGCCTAATAGGTCTGTTATCCACTCTATGTGCTAGAGGAATGCTTCTTTGTCCCTTGGTATGGGGGGTCCATAAACGTTCGTGATGTATCCTTGTTTGTTCGATCCAATAAGGCAAAAGGAGGTTGTGATGGTCCACTTGGAAGTGAAAAAATTGTCAAGCAAGATGGTGGTTGGATTCCAGAGCAGTGTCAGTCCTCCCGCTGCTCCATTAGTGTCCACTGCCACATTCTTTTCCTGTGTCCAACATCGCTAGAGTGTGGTCCATGCCTCTGTGCCCGCACATTTCTTTTCTTGTAGGAGTAGAATGTCTAGCTGTTCCTTCTTGATTCTGTCTTTGAGCAAGGTTTGTTTGCTCCTTGCGTTGAGGCCTCTTATGTTCCAGGATAGTATCTTCTTGAGTACGATGGGGGTTGGAGGGGGGGAAGCTATCCAAGATCAATTGAATTTGACCTAAGTTGAAAAGGAAGTTGTCGACATCCTGGATGAGCTGGTGTTTCGGTTTCCTGCCTCTTTTTTTCTCCTCCTTTGTGGTTTTTCATTGTTCCTTGGTGGTTTCTTTTTGTATTCCCAGGTTTGTGCTGGCTCAAGCTTTACCTGCAGCAGAAGAGTTAAGGAAGACTTTGAGCACCTTGTGCATCTGGTCAGGTGGTATTGTATATAGCTATTGCTTGCGATAATCTTGTTCCAGGTGTGCCATATTGATTCCTGCTAGCTTTGGACCCTCTAGATCTATGTCTGGATCTCCCATATCTAGCCTGAGATTGGTTGGAAGGGAGGTTGCCATGGATATTGGTTGTGAGGAGGAGAGAGAAGGGAGATCATGTGTGGCAGAGAGTTGGCCAGTTGCCAGGGTTGTCAAGGGGTTGGTGGAGGAAGAGGGGGTATCCACTGGGGTTTGAAGGGCATCAAACAAATTCTTGGTGGGGGGTCCAGCCAGTTCCTGGGGTGGTATCCTTTTCATCTGATGCTTTCGTCTACCTGTGACCTAAGTGAAGTCATCCTTGGGTTTGTCAGAGTCTTCTTGAGCTGTCTTGGGGGGGTTATTTAAAGGGCATTCTCAGAAAAGATGGTCGTGCTCATGACACTTGCGGCAGCGAAAGGGGATATGCTCATAGTCTAGGGTTTGTGCCCATTCCTCATCTTGATAGTCCAAGATGATGGTTCCAAGGAGGGGTTTAGAAATATTTAAATAGATGCATATGAGGGCATAGGTAGTGTACCTTCATTGTTTTGTTGCCTCCGAAGCTTTTACGTAGCTGTCGATGGTGTTTCCAATCCCTGCAAGGATCTCCTCCAGCCAAAATTCCTGTGGAAGCAAGTAGAGTTGTAACCAGACCGGAGCATGTGTGAAGTCTTCTTTTTCCGGGCTGAATCTCTCCATCCAGAATTGGAGAAACATGCCTGCCAAGTTATAGAAGTACGTCCCGCCTTCAAAGATTCAATTCCTATCCTCCATATTGTGCAATGTGATTGTGAAAAATCCTTTTGATCCTAGTTGGAGGTCGTAATGGCCCTTGGGTTTCCACCAATCGTGAATCCATTTGACCAGGTCTTTCTCTGAGGGCCATAATCCCAGGAATTTGCCTATTAGAGCAAAGTCGCACATGTACTGTTTTTGATCCTCCATTCTTGGCAAGCTGATGGTGTATTTGGGAGTGATCGGTGCTTATGGAATGCATTTGCTAGGTTCCCAGGTTCATTGAGATCTTGATTGGCAGGTTTCTGGGTTGATATCCATTGGCTTTTCCTTCGGCATTTCATCCTCCCATATTATTTTTTGCATGCCNTGCTCCTTTCCTATTACAGTGATGTAGGAGGGGGTTGGGGGCACCCCTCCCTCAGCCTCCATGGTCGTGGCTGTGGGAGAGAGGTGGCGAATGGTGCAGGTTTTAGAGAAGAACCCTAGCAACAATGGATTACAATCATATTTAACTGTTAAATGTTACATGAATACATAAACCTAGTAAGACTTTTATGTTACTAAAGTCTTAATTAATTAATAAATGGCTTGAAAAGAAAGAGAGAGGATTTTATTTTAATGTTATTATAGAATGGAATCTCGAGGGGATATTGCATAGATGGCTAATCACGTCTTTAATTGATGTATGTTTGGGATAGACTTTGTTGCACCAAAAATTTAATGTGTTGTAGGATTGTTATAGTAGTCAAATTTCCCTTGTGTCTAGTTGACTTGTTGCTTGGGTGCACAGGTATAGTCTTCTTGTATTCTGACAGTTAGTTTGGAATCCTAGTGTGTCGAATTTTCTTGGGTTATTGGTCTAGAGAGGTTTTGTTGTGCTATGGTTATTGTCGTGCTTATCACCTTGTGATGACATGATTCCTATTGACGGTATCATTGCGTGCCCTGATGGATAGATGTGAATGATAACCTAGCCAGAGTCTGTGTCTCCCGATGTAGGTGTTTGTTCGTTGTAATGGATGTTGGTACTTGGTTTTGTGACGCATTAAAGCATGGTTTTTGCTCGTTGTAGAGGTTCTAGTTACTGGTCATCAAAGCCACCGTGTCGGGTTGTTGATGTTGTCCTTTAGTTTGTACGCATTGTCTTGATTGTGTCGGGTGGGTAGTTGTTTTTATCTATCTATTGATTATTGCATGTTTCGTCCAGTTGAATGATGTGCTAGTGTGCTGAGTCATTGTTGTCTGTTGTATGATCTGCGTGTGTTGTGTTCGTCATCAAGTTGTGTTTCTTATTTTTTGTTGTTGTTGCCTTCCTAATTCAAACAAACAAAAAACAAATTGCACTTTCTTTGCATCGCTTGTAGTTGTAATGATTGGGGTCATTACATATGGTATCAGAGCGGATTCAACCCTACGACTATGGATCACCATGATTTCCACTGCAGTAAACCTTGGGTATTAACCTAGCGCTAATTAAAAAATTTAATGTGTCCATGCGGTAATCACGATTAGAGGACACCACCGAGGTTCACAACGTGGTGTCATGGAAGGAGGTGTGATGCCTCTAGAAGTGCCCACACCCTTGGAGTCTAAACCCCTAGGGGAAGGACAAGTCCTTGGGATCGATTTGATTGCTATAAGGGATGATGATGATCTGACAAGGTCCTTCCAGGGAATGTCAAAGGACTTGATCCATCGTCTGTACTGAGATGTGGCCAGGGTGCCTGTACCCCTGAGGGTCCATAATGTGCCCCAACCAGTACCATTATCTTTCACTGATAACTCGAGAGGGATAATTCATCAAGTCCATGAGTGCCACGAATAGATAAACCATCGAGATATGGCTGGAGAGCAAGGCGATGTGCTTCACGCTTCGTGATTACGACCTCCAGCATGAAGGTTTGTAGGGAGGTCTTTCAACTAAAGGGGATTTCTCTTCTATGATGGAATATGCTCCTGCCACATTTGAACATGGCAGTCGAAGATGTGTCATGGGAACTGTTCGAGGAACAGTTCCGGGAGAGGACTAGAGAATCTAGATCAATCAAACCCACTACCGTGGGAGATTTGTGAAGGGCCCATCGGATTCAGGCAGTGGTGAATAACCATCAGGCAAAGCACTAGTCGACTATGCTCGAGACGTTAGGTACTGTCGCTGACCATATCCTTAGTATTTTGATATATCCCGGTGCTACCGAGAGTTTCATTTCTGGTGTAGTGTTAAAGGCATTCGAACAATATGATTTTAGCTTTGTAGAAATGGCTTCGAGAGCCAAACAAAATGTTGATGGAATGTTATGGGCTATAGCCTTAACCTGGGGGAGTTTGTCACCAGGGCCAACCTGTACGTCACGATCTTAGGATCTTATGACGTCTTGATCGATATGTACTGGTTGGAATTGCATGAGGCGATAATCAACTGTAAGATGATACAATTGATCTTGTTCTATGATGAGGGATGAAGATGTGTGATTGTAGGTCAGAACTAGGGAGTCTCCCTGAGTTTCATCTCTTCCTTGCAGCTACGGAAGAGCATGCGCAAGGGATGTAATATTTATGCAATCCTTGCACTAAATGAGAAGGGAGTAGCGAAAGGTCTAGAATACCTTTCGGTGGTGAGAGAGTTTGTGTACGTCTTCCTTGAGGAGTTACCTGGGATGCCGCTAAAGAGGGAATTGGAATTTACCATAGACCTAAAACCGGGGACTGAACTAATAGCAAGAATGCCTTATCGGATGGCGACCCCATAGTTACAAGAGTTGAGAATGCAACTAAAGGCGCTGCTGGACTTGGGAATTATACGTCCAAGTGTGTCACCATGGGGTGGGCTGATTATCTTCATATGAAAGAAGGATGGGTTGTGGAGACTCTGCATTGAATATTGTCAATTGAACAAAGCAATGATCAAGAATCAATATCCTTTGCCAAGGATTGATGATCTATTTGATCAGATGAAGGGTGTGACAGTGTTTTCAAATATCAACTTGAGATCAGGGTATCACTAGTTGTGGCTCAAGGAGGAAGGCATTCCTAAAGCCTCCTTTAAGATTAGGTTTGGACATTACGAGTTTACTATTTTTTCATTTGGACTTATGAACGCCCCAAGGGTATTTATGAGTTTGATGAATGAGGTGTTCTGCGAGTACTTGGAGAAGTTCATTCAAGTATTCATTGACGATATTTTGATCTACTCTTGGATGATGGAAGAGCATGACGAGCACTTGTGCTTGGTAATACAGTGTCAACGAGAGAACAAATTGTTTGGGAAATTGTCTAAATGATCGTTTTATCAATAGAGGATTCATTAATTAGGACATGTCATCTCCGACGAGGGTATTGTCGTGGACCCAACAAATGTCGAGGCTATTATGGAATGTCCTGCACTGATGAATTTCCTAGAAGTGCATGGCTTAATGGGTTTAGTGGCATACTATCGATGGTTCGTCGAGGGTTTCTAAAAGACAACAAATCTGATCACGGAATTGCAGAAGAAGAACAAGAAGTTTGTTTGGACTGAGAAATGCATGGAATCATTTCAGAGCCTCAAAGAGTTGTTGAAAACAACACCGATACTAAATATCCTTGACATGGATGTGGACTTCTGAGTATGCATTGATGCATCCAAGGAAGGCTTAGGCAGAGTCTTGATGCAAGACGATCGAGTGATCACTTACATATCGAGGAAGTTGAGAAGGCATGAGGAGAACTATGTGATGCATGATTAGGAGTTGTTAGCCATTGTATATGCCTTGAAAGTTTGGAGACACTACCTTATTGAACGAAAATTTGAACTAAAAATGGACCACTGTGGACTACAACACATCTCTACGCAAAGCAACTTGAACGCATGACAACGACGTTGGTCGGAATTGCTTAGGAGTACGATTTCAAGATTACTTGCATAAAGGGAATAGTGAATAGAGTGATAGATGCGTTGAGTCGGAGACCACACATATTTTTGGTGATGCCTCTTCAGATGAATATACGTGAAAAGATTCTAACTTTACAATGCGACAATGACTGGTACAAAGAGGTCAAGGATTTTATTGGAAAAAAAACAATGATGGTACCAATATTTGAAGGATTTACATTGGACAATGATGGATTATTGAAATTTAAAAATTGAATTTGCGTACCACCCAATGACGAGTTGAGGAGTTTGATCCTAAACGAGGCTCATAGAGTTGTGTACATGGCTCACCCGCGATTCATGAAGATGAGGGAATACCTTAAAACCTTATTCTTGTGGAAAGGAATCAAGGCAGACATAGTCAACTACGTGGCAAGATGTATAGAATGTCAGCAGGTGAAGGCTGAACATAGACATACGACATGATTACTACAACCACTCGCGATTCCACAATCGAAATGGGAGGTTATTTCGATGGATTTCATTGTTGGATTTCCATTGACGACAAGGAGACATGACTCGATTTTTGTGATAGTCGACACTCTGAGGAAGAGTGCTCATTTTATTCCTGTGCGTATGACGTATCAAGAACCTGACATAGCTAGAATTTTCATCAGTGAGATTGTGAGGCTGCATGGCATGCCTAATAGGATTATATGTGATCGAGGATTGATGTTTACTGGACTATTTTGGACTAGTTTCCAAGAAGCCTTGGGAACCCAACTTAACTTTAGTACTGCGTATCACTCGAAGACAGATGAGTATACCGAACGAACAAACCAAATCTTGGAGGACATGTTGCGTATGTACATGATGGACCAACAGAAGCATTGGGAAGAATTTTTTCCACTGGTAGAATTCACATACAACAACAGTTATCAAAGAACCGTTAACATCAAAGGATCAAATAAGCGTAGGATCAGCATAAGAGTTATGTCGATGTGCATTGTTTCGACTGTAGTTACGAAGTTGGCGATTGAGTCTTCTTGCGGGTGAAACCACATAAGAGTTCGATCAATTTTGGAAAGGGTTCTAAATTCTCTCCTAGGTTCATGGGACCTTTCAATATTGTGGAAAAGAAGGGGCTCATGGCCTATAGACTAGCCTTGCTTGATTCTTTGAGGCATATGCACGAATTTTTTCACGTATATGTTTTGAGACATTATATTAGTGATCCTACACATGTTATCAACATGGAGTTCCTTACAAGTATCTGACGAGGGTGCGCTCATGGCAGAGCCAATGCGCATCCTGGACCACCGCATTCAACGACTACAACGTCGAACAGTAGATCAGGTCAAGGTCTAGTGGGACAACTATAGTCCACACTCGACGACCTGGGAGGATGCATATGATATGTGTCAACAGTTTCCATTTTTGTTGATAGATAGACTTATTATACTGTGATAATTTTTTTTTTGGCACTTATATACTGTGAAACTTCAAGAAAAAATTTAGACCAAGAGGGGGTGTATGTAACATCCCTCTCTTGTGCGCACTGAGTGGAATTATTATTTGAGGACACTTGCTTGCAAGTGATCTGAATTATTATACGATTGGTCGTTTGATTATGATTATGAGATATTATGGATTTGAGGATATGTTATTTGGTTGTATTACATAAACATGTGATATTGACTAGGCTCTTGTGATTGTGCAGGACTTTGGACTTCGAGGATGCAAAGGCATCGATGAAACCCCTTGGAATCTAGATAGAATCAGGGAGTAGATTGTTGGGTTGAATGTTGTTGATGTGACATATGTACATATGATTATATGTTTTGATGATTGATTATTATTGCTGTCATGATTCATTGATGGATGCAGGTTGACGATAGCTTGTGGACCAGAATCACATGTGGAGTAGAGGGGTCATTCACGACAATTAGAGACGTTGAGGGAGAGGTGTGGGAGTGGCCTTGCCACAACCTACTAGCACTCTCGATGTGGCTCGAACTGTAGGTTAACGATTACCTAGTTCGAGAAAACCCACGATGTCATGAGGGAATACTGCGATAGTCACTCACGATGTTCTAAGGGACGAGCAATAAGACAGGGGCTTTATTCCTTAGAGGCCCTTAGTCTCCCAAAAGATCACCTAGCGTAGTATTGATTCCATGGTTTTTTTACGTCTACCAAAGTCATTCAAGAGGCGAGTGTGACCCTTGGAGAATGTAGTGTGTCCAGAAGGGAACGTCGCGTAAGGAAAACAGAAAGAGGTGAGTGGCACCCTTGGAGAACCTAGTGCATCTTGAAGGGCATGTCACAATTTTAACTGGTAAGTGAATAAACCTAGGTTGCCTTAAAATGAAAGATGTGATAAGTAAGATTTAAAAAATATTTCCCTAATAAAAATGTCAGCCAACCTAGTTAAATTAAAATCTAGGTCTAAGTAGAACATGTGGTCAAAAAAAAAAAAATAATGATAACAAATAAACATGTAAAAAGAAGGTGGGGGTGGTAAGAAATTCAAATTATTTATTAAAGTCGAAATTATAATGGAGGATTAAAATTTTAAAAAGGGAAATGGTTGTTTTTACCTATTTTTTCTAATTTAATTTAAGTAAAAAAAAAAAGGGGGAAAAGAGGGTAAATCGTTGTTTCATCTACACTTGATGAATTAATTTTTAGTTAAAAAGGAAAAAGAGGGAAACTTAAAAGAAGTAGGAAACTTAAAGAAAAATGGGAAACCTAAAGAAAAAGCTAAATGTCTAACTTAGTAAGGAATATTGCCTTGGGAACTTGCTAATTATGAACTCAACTAGAAATTAAGTAAGGCATAAGTCATTTAATATTTGTAAGGGAATATTGGGACACCAAGGAGTGTTTTTAGAAATGCTTTTAGGTTGGTGAGGGAAATAGAAATAACTAATTATTTAATAATAAATAATTTTCTGGTGCAACTAGGGGATGGGTGACATTTGTATGGGGGAGGTCTTTCCTATTTAAATTTAATGAAAAAGGAATTTAATGGGAATTTGGGAAACTAATTACTTAAAAACTCTATAAAAAGGATGGAGGAGGAGGACTATGTACCTCATATTTTTGCGTAATGTTACGCCACTGAATTTTTCCTTGACTGAACTTTCTCTTGTGGAAGTTGGGATACCTAGCTCAGGTAACGAGTGGTAGCTCGACCTTGTGAGGCGAGATGGGTGCTAGTAGTTCTGTAGTATTGTGTGCGTGGCCCCTTTACAGCTTGGGGGGCTCATGGGGAAGAAGAGTACCCCTAGCGTTGGTTGGGAGGTTCCGCTGAGGTCACATTGGTTGGAAAGCGGGAGCCGGATGGAGCGTGTGCGGGACAATGACTCAGTGATTTTTCATTTGGCTACGGTATGCATGCATATATTTTTGAATGGTAGTTCAATATTGTTCCTGCGCTTTCGGTACTGTACTTATATTGTATAAAGATTATGTTTTATTCAGCGTTTTATAATCAAAGAACTTAAAGTCATCCCAGCCTTATGCTCATTTTATTTGAATCGATTCCCTTGGCGAACCCAAACTCTGATTGCTATGACTTCTCTGTGTTTGTTTTATTTATTATTATGAAGAAATTTGTTCTTTTTCTCTTATCCCTTAAGTTATTAGTCCGTTCCTGAGAAGTCGGCCAAGAGCCAAATCGATGGTCGTCACTCTGGTGTTTAAAGACCTATAGATTCAAATTCCATGCTTTCATCTGCATAGATAATAAGTGACAGATAAATTTCGCCCAACTATCTAACCCTTACTTATCTCTATGTTTTTCTCTTGTGATTAATCCCGGATCCTTGCGCCTTATTTTGAATAAGTATTTCATAGTTGATTCTCACTGTTGGTTTGGTTCTCTGTGTTCTGATTGATTAAACCCAATTAAACTCTGGGTTGAATGCTTAATCCCTGAATGTTTAAACTCTTTGTTTTGATTGCTTAAACTTCGAAATTTCTCTACATTTTGATGATTTCCAGCTTTTGATATGGTGAATCTCTGCGATTTTCTCATTACCACTTTGATTGATTAGCATTGTATAGCTATCTTATGTTACTCTGCGATTTTCTTTGGATTTTTCTTGGCGAGATAACACCGCAATTTTATATTTATTATATTACACAACAACTTCATTTTTATATCTGCGTTTGTTTTTACAACGATTTAATACACTTGCGCTATCATATATTAGTGATTATATATTTGCACTATCATATCTGGATTATATATCTGCATTTTATACTCGGCATTGTTGAATAACCATTGTGTCAAGGGTCATGGCATCCAGTTTTTATTTCGTTTGTACTATGAATTAAACCTTTACCTATGTTTTTTATGAATCACGATTTATGAGCTTTCTTCCTTAATGTTATGCCTACATTGTTTTAATGATATGGCTCGAATTTATATTTACACAGTTTTCACCCTATGATTTTTGTGGCCTTTAACACAACGCTTTTACCTAGCAGCAATTTCGTTTTGATAGAGTTTACCTCTTTTTTAAACGCCCTTAACGCAACGATTTTACCCATATCTGTTGGACAACGATTTATTTGCATCTTGTTGTGTATGGCAACGAATTCATTAATATTGACAATGTTTTACATGTTAAACAACATCATCACAAAGTTTTGGACAACATTATCGTATTAATGATAGACAATGAATTTCTACTATAGTGAACTTATATATGTGGATTTATATAGGCTAATTTCTACTACAGATAATTTATATATATGGGAATTTATATATGCAAACTTCTACTACAGTGAATTTATATATGCGAAATTATATATGTGAATTTACATATATATTGATAGCGATTTACATTTATAATGATAATGATTAGGGATTGCAATATATCCCTATACATATCTCTTGCGATATTTATAATTGCAATTTCATGACTGCATTTTATGACAGTTTTTAACATGATTGATAGTAAATGTTATTACATAGAGATTTCCCATAAATGACTAGTGTTAGACAACTACCTGTGTTGGAGAGCGATTCATCATTTCAGTCAGCGAATTATTGAAGGATAAAGACTAGAGTAGACAATGTTTTATCTCATGTATTTAAAAGATAACGAGTTCATTTATAATGTGTGTTTGACAAAGATTTAATATCTAATGTGTGACAAAGATATAATTATGAGCAATGATTTATATTTAATATGTGACAACGATTTTAGTTAGTGACTTTATACACTTAATATATACATTGAATGTACAATGAAATTTATGTATATGTACAGTGAAATATATATATATATATATATATATATATATATATTGAATGGACACTTAATTTATACATTGATTGGGTAGTGAAATTAATATATTTAATTACACAACAAGTTAATGTGGGACAACAATGCCATTGCTAGGCAACAATTCTATTGTTAGACATAGATTATTGATAGACAACAATATGGATATGTTAAATTATCTTGATCTAAGGCTAGTATGTGTCGGAAGGGTAACAATAGGGTTGAAAGATTAACTTAAGCTTCTACAAGGAATTATATGTTAGTGAATGACAACTATAATAAGACTTTTATGTTTCTAAAGTCTTAATTAATTAATAAACGACTTGAAAAACAAGAGAGAGCATTTTATTTTAATGTTATTATAGAATGGAATCTTGAGGGAATATTGCATAGATGGCTAATCGCATCTTTAATTGATGTATGTTTGCGATAGACTTTGTTGTGCCATAAATTTAATGTGTTGTAGGATTGTTATAGTAGTCATATTTCCCTTGCATCTTGTCGACTTGTTGCTTGGGTGCATGGGTATAGTCTTCTTGTATTCCAATAGTTAGTTTGGAATCCTAGCGTGTCAGATTTTCTTGGTTTATTGGTCTAGATAAGTTGTGTTGCGCTATGGTTACTATCGTGCATATCGCCTTGTGATGGCATGATTCTTGATGAGGGTATCATTGTGTTCCCTGATGGATAGATGTGAATGATAACCTGGTCGGAGTCTGTGCTTCCCAATGTGGGCATTTGTTCATTGTAATGGATGTTGGTTCTTGTTTTTGTGACGCCTTAATGTGTGGTTTTTGTGCACCGTAGAGGTTCTAGTTATTGGTCCTCAAATTCATTGTGTTGGGTTTCTGATGTTGTCCTTTAGTTTGTAGGAGTTGTCTTGCTTGTGTCGGGAGGGTAGTCATTTTTATTTGTCTATTGATTATCACATGTTTCGTCCAGTTGCATGACATGCTAGTGTGTTGAGTCGTTGTTCTTTGTTGCCTAATCTGCGTGCATTGTGTTCATCGTCAAGTTGTGTTGCTTAATTGTTGTTGTTGTCCCCTTCCTGATTCAAACAAAAAAAAATTGCACTTGCTTTGCATCGCTTGTAGTCGTAATGATTGGGGTGGTTACACAGTCTAAGTAGGTCTCCAAAAAAAATGGTTATTTTGTATTGGATATTGTAATATACATTATATGTTATACATTCTCAAAGGACTAAGGTTAAAAAATAATATGTGTTGATGCTTCCATTTCCTTGTCATTCTCCTTTCTATTTCTTAGAGGAAAATAAGAAGTATTGTTGGTTTCTTGGTGAAACATTTTTCTGGTCATGAATCACTTCTTTAGATGGATAATTTTATTTTTAAAAATTATGTCATTGTGTGACTTAGTTTATACATACTAGTTAAGTGCACATAGAAATTTCACAACTCTCCATTTAATTACAATAGGCATTGACATGTGACCATGTCCTAATTTACAATAATTTTCTTATCATTACCATGCCCCTTCTTCAATTTAAGAGTATTACGATGAAGCAATTTAAGAGTATTATGATGAAGTGTAGATGTCTTATGACATTCAATGGAGAATCATTTAGTTAAGAAGTCACGCGTGGGAGATGTATATTGGCTTACAACATTCAATGGACAATCCTTGGGATAAAAATATGCATGTGATAGGTATATATTTTTCTAACATACATGTGATGGGCATCTATTTGATTAAATTCTTCTAGGACTCGCACCTATCCCAAATAACATGAAATTATTTGCAGTAAAAAAAACGCAGATTTTGATATGCATGATAAGGATAAAGAACTTAAGGAGGCTTCAAAAGGAAAGTTGTATGAAATCTATAACAAAATTTTGGCGAGGAGGCTTCAAAAGGAAATTTGTATGAAATCTCTCACAAAATTTTGGTGCTAGAAGCTGGTTTGACAAAAAAAAAGAAATGTGAAATGATTAAAAAAAGATCAATTGAAGAAAAAGAGACAATAATAAAGAAATGAAAACAAAAGTTGTTATAAAAGGACAAATTGATAGATGGTAACAATCAATCTATTGAAAGACTCAAGAATTCTATGGAAGAGGCTACAAAACAAATGGCAGGTAAGAAGTATCTAATTGGTGAAATATATTCAATCTATGATCAAACAATAGATAAAATGAACCATTTGAGGGTTTTCTTTGACTTGATGCAAAAAAATGAAGCAATGCAACAACATCTATAGATTGAGATTAATAAACGTTGGATATATATTGAGGAAAAATCTTTAATAGTAGTTGATGTTATCTAATTTTTAAATAACAAGTCTTAGTTTGAATTGGCTCTTTTGGGAACATAATGACATCTAGAAAAGTTGGTGTCAAGAAAAAAACTATCCATTTTAGCATACCAAGTTTGAGGAGCTTTCTTAAAACCATAGAGAGATGTATTAAGGTGAAAAACAA
>JASDQU010586059.1:20861-35152 GCA_032191745.1 Picea mariana | reverse complement strand
TCTCAAACATTTTTTTACAATATTTTGGATTGTAGTTTTTATGTTACTAATTTTTCTTTGAGCGCCTTTGGAATTATGGGAACAAAATTAGGTATAAGTTTTAAAAGAAAATAAATTAAAAATATAATATGAAATTGAATGTGTGAAAATGACATGCCATTGAATAGATGGTTTTCTCATTAATCCATTAACATCAATTATGCAACCTAAGATGAAATCTATGAAGTGTTTCATTCCCTGGAAGTCTCAACTATATAAAATCTTGTAGAAAGGAGGATGGATTTGAGGATTTAAAACCCTATATCAAGGGTTATTATAAAGTTTGATTGAGCACTTGACAAGGATTTTCAAAATACCCGACCGAGGGTTACTTAAGCCCTCAATCTAGGTCTTTGTGGGTTAAGAAAAATGGTTTGAATGAGGTTAATATCTAGGTTGTGGTTCCAATGCATTGTTATCGCAATCATACACAAGGGATGCATGGTAGTGTAGTCCATGCCGAGTTAGTTGTGAAATAAATTTTGAACAATAAAACTTAATATAACTAAATGCACCTCTAATGAATAGTTTTTATCAAAAGATAATAATTAAACAACACATATAATAAAGAAGAATAACAATATTGTTTATGTAACATGAAAATGATAAGAAAAAATTAAAAACAAATAAAAACAATTAGTATTCTTCATGCAAAAACATTTAGCATAAGACTTTGTTAAAAACAAGAAAAAATGCAAAGTATTAAATGTGCAGTAAAACTTAGTAAACAAGTGAAATGTTCAATGAGGAGGTTAGCATATGCAGGAAGCAAACAAGTGAAATGTTCAATGGGAAGGTTAGCATATGCGGAAAGAAATGTAAAGTGTTTGGACTAAAAACATTTAGGATAAAACTTTGTAAATATATGCAAGAAGGTAAATTGTTCAATTTGAATTAAAGTTTAGTAAATTTTTAATGTAGAGTAAAACATAGTAATTATACAGTAAATATTCAATGTGGAGCAAACCTTAGTAAGTAAATAAGTGGAATTGTGTTATATACCTATACTTCAAATTGGTTTACTTGATTCCTTGTATCTGCAGTTGATTTCTACTTTAGTCGTTGAGTATGCATTTGAGAAATAATATTAAAATCATGACATATTTATTACAAGATGCCATAGTAGCGCTAGGGGAACAAGATCTTCAAAAATAAATGATAGAATAACTAAATATTTAGTTTGACTCTTTGTGTTGTGCAGAAGTAAATGTGTGAAACCGTAAAGGACAATTGTGAAATTATGGGAGCTTCACACATAAAAGTCAGTCAAAACTATGAGAAGGATAGCATCTGCGAGAAGCAAAGGACGTAAATTTATTCGTATAGAATATCAGATTTAGCATTAGACTACTAAAAAAAAAAAATACAAATGTATCATACAACTTAGTAAAAAGGAGTATGTAGAAGCGATGATTCGCCAGAAGAAATGTAAAATGTGTCGATGCCAGGATTCCCTGGAAGGAATGTAAAGTGTGCAGGCGATAGGATGTGTGGGAAACAATGTAAAGTTTACGTAGGTTAAGTTACATAGAAAACAATATTTTTTTTAAATGAGAAGAATGGAGCTTTAAATAAAAGACCTATAAGAAAGAAACAAAGATATCTAGAAATGAGTATTAGCTTTTCATAGATGAGAAAACAAATAATACAGAGGAATTACCAAGTGAACAAAGCGAAATACGATGAACAGAAGATGTAATGGATACTTGACTTACCAAGAAGAAAATGTTTTGTTCATTTGTATTTAACTTGTTGAGTATCCACTTGAAAAATTACATTACGATCACAGTATCTTCATAGCAACATGCGAAAGCAAGGCAAAGGGAATAAAAGTTGGGAAAATAAATCATAGAATAATTAAGTTTTCATATTAGGTCTTTGTTTTGTGTCAAAGTGAATGTGTGTGGAGAAATAGGGAAATCATGAAGTTGTCAAAGCCTTGGACATAAAATACAACAAAATTAAGTGTGTGAAGGTCAGGATGTGTGAGAAGAAAATGGCATGTAGTTTTCCACAAAAGACACGACATTTAGCATAGAACTATGTAGAAACAAGGAAAAACATATACCATAAGACTTTGTGAAAAAATTGTAAATATGAAGACGCAGAGAGGAAAAGAAGAGGGCATTGATCTCAGGATGTTCCAGAAGGATGTGCATTGAGGTTAGGATGTGCCAGGAGTGCATCGAGATCAAGATCAAAAGTTATGAACTTTAAAAATTTTAGGGCCCTCATTAGCCAAAGGTATCCTTACTGCCACATGGAATCTATGTCACTCCATGTCACCTACTACTCCACGTGGCCCTAATAATACAAGACATGTCACCATTCGGTATTTATGTGGTTGCTGGCATGACATTTCCACTTGGCACATCAGGCCTTTGGCTTATTCTCCCCTCGACTACTCTACACCTTCTGATCCCCTAATATTTACTTAGGCAGATGGGATGTCAATATTTCCTCTTTTCCACCTAGGGAATTTATATCAATGAACCTCATAGATGGATTCTTATCATTGAGATATTTCCAATGACTAAAACCATGCTCAATTCTAAGATCTATATCAATAGTGACATCCTCCCAAAGTTTTAGGGCCTTGATTTACCAAATCCACTTCAATTTCCATGTGGCACCCACATGGTTCATTGTCACGCATTCCATTGGACATGGCACTGATGTGATAATGACATTGAATATGCCACCTATCACATCTGGTCCTTGTCCCCTCTAGCATTCCAAACCAACAATTTTGATATACTCAAGGCCCTTCTTCATCATTAGATTCTTCCCATAGGATTACTTCCATTCCTGACTTTCCCACTACCTCTGACAACCTCAGTCCAAGGACAAACTACTTTGAAAGATCTAATGGTCCTAGGATTTGGGAAATCAATGACTCCAATTTCATCAGAGTCTTTAACTTACATGACAATTATCGCCTATTATTTTAACCTTGTCTATGAAAATTATGTGGGGCCCATGATAGATCGACGACTGTCATTACATCACACCACCCTTCGATCGGCGGTCTAGATCATTCATCAGAGTACTCCCATCGAAATGCATCCTCCTCCGAGACTGCCACTCACTCTGACTAACACCCTTCTAATGAATGGATGAGATTCCTCAACTTACATATCTAAGGGTTAATATTTAAGGCACCTATCCCAAGGATTATCACCAATAGTAAGAACCTTATTTCACCAAGTGTCATCCCATCGAGGAATCCATTTAGTTTACCATGAAGATCTCCCAGGGCTTCGGTAGTCTGATATTTTGACGTTCTGATATCTTTCCCTGGTTCCCCAATAACCCAACGAGATCGATAGTTGGCATATAGCCATATGTTGATCCAACGATTATAATTTCTCATTGGTTTAGAAATAAATTTGATGGTTGTTGAACCATTCTTTGGATGGATGAGAATTACTCCATCTTGGAAACTGATGGCTACTGAGTCTCATGACTCACACAATGAAATGAAGAACTGAATTTGTCTCCATATGTTCTATGAATACTCAAATACTTTGGTCTTCACCACTAACACATACATGCTAATTATATACACATATACATATGTATATATTCTCCCACAATAGGATGCAAATAGCCCGTTTTCCCTAGGTTTCTATTCAAGGGCTTGATCGGTCACCTATAATAGTTTATCAAATAAAAATAGAAATAGTGAATGAGTAAAGGCATTATGAAAATACGTTTCCACAGTTACTCAACATAAGAGCCTGTTATAGGTTATAAAATTCTAGGAAGGTCTTAAGTCTTGATGTATAACTATTGGAAAAGACACTCCCAAATTCTGATTTATAAATTTAGTGATTTAGGGAATAACATTCATAACATGAATAATCAGACATTTTCATCTTCAGTTGTTTTGTGAAGACTTTAACTATTGAGTCTTCACTAATGATTCCTGGGATAAATTCATACACATTCATATCACCAAAGAAGGAATTCCAACTATTGAGTTACTCAACAATCATCCATACTCATGAATACATTTACAATATCATTCATTCCTTTTACTAAATACACAATATACATTTACTTATTTGAAACTAGAAGATGTTGGCAACTGCTAATGAGTGTGCCACTTTCCACCCAACCTGAGGCACAACTACACCAATTATCTCTATAATTGGCCACCCCCTAGCCACAATATGATGCCAATAGAGGGGTTTATTATTTTTCTCAAAAAATAGAAAGTGACAAACGTTACTCTCATTTTTCCACAAGAACCTGACAACCCATTATTCAATCCACCAAGCAAGGGGTCCTCCTGTGATTTCTCACTCCATCGCTAAAATTTACCGAAGCCCCATTTATCATCTTGATTTGAAGACACTTACAACAACTCCTAAACCTTGAAAAGTGTCTTTTCCCCACTTCTTCTTTGTTCTAATAACAAAAAGAGAAAGCTCACACATTTCTCCTTTTCATAGTTAGTCGCCAAAACCCAACCATGTGCAACCTCTTCCCTTTTTCCTTTTTTCTTCCCACAATTGTTCCTCTTTTATTTCCTTCCTCAATAATATTTCATGGGTCAAATCAAGAAACTTCTAGATGGGTACTCTTCACATCCTCTCACTAATTCTTAAGGAAGACCCGCCAACTACTAGCTTGGATGGTGATTAAATTCTTTAGGACATGGGATAGTTCTGGGTCTGAGCATTTCTAATACATGAGGGTATTTCTTGGGAGGGGTCATCTCAACCAATGATGGTTCCCCTTACCATCCCCTCTCATGACATCCTTTATGTATAGGCAACACCTTCAACAATTATTCAAATGTTTTCCTTTTTATATTATCAATAGAAATAAGATTACATCACATTCTTTAGACATGGTTCATTATATTTCAAAATTTACACATAATAAGCATATACATAGTCTTGGAAATAAAAGAAATTATATTACAATATGGGGGAAATAAGGGTATACCAATATAGCCCCCCTTAAAGGAACATCATCCTTGGTGTTCTTCTATATGTCGTTGTTATTTCTAGGAACATCATTAAACAATAATGGGTATGATTGTTTCATGTCATCCTCCATTTCCCATGTAGCTTCATCTGGACCAAAATGTTTCCACTGCACCTTGAGTGCAATGGTTTTGTTATTTAGTGGGATCTCTTTCCTATCCAATATACATTGTGGTTATGGCATAAATTATCCCTCTGATTCCACTCGAATCAAAGATCGTTCAATTATACGAGTAGAACCATGTACATATTTCTTTTGGAATGAAACATGTAAAACATTATGTGCTTTCACTGTGGGAGGTAAATCTAATCTATATGCTACGGGTTCCATTTTGTCCAAAATTTCAAAAGGTCCACAAAATCAAGGTGCCATATTGGCACAATTTCCCATTATGAAAGAACTTCTTCTGGGCCTAATTCAAAGGTACACATCACCCCCCTCTTTGAACTCCCTAGGAGTCCTATTTCTGTCTGCATAGTTTTTATGTCTGTCCTTGGCCACTTTCATATTTTTTTTTATTTGAATTAATTGTTGTTCCATTTCTTTTATCATGTCTGGACCAAGTGTAATTATGTCCATTGTGTTTTCCCAACTAATTGTAATGTTGCATTTCCTTCCATAAAGAGCCTGAAAAGGAATCATTTGCAATGACTTATGATAGATATTGTTGTAGGCAAACTCTACCAAGGGTAGATATTATTCCCATTTCTTGGGTTGATGCATCACATGCATCCTTAACATGTATTAAAATAATTGGTTCACCCTCTTTGTCTGTCCATTAGTTTGAGGGTGGTATGTTGTGCTAAATAATAATTTAGTTCCAAAGAAAACAAATAGAGATTTCCAAAAATTTGAAGTAAATTTAGCATCTCTATCTATTATAATTTCCTTAGGTATACCATGTAGCCTAAATATTTCCTTCATGAAACTATTCAAAACATATATTTCCTTGCAAATTGATTTTATAGGGATAAAGTGAACAATCTTTCTCAACTTATCCACAACTACCATATTGACATCATTGTGTTTGGTTGATTTAGACAATCATGTGATAAAATCCATCGAGATGGTTTCCCTTTTCCATTCTAGAATTGGTAGGGGATGAAACAACCCTGCTGGGTGCTTGTGCTCCACCTTAACCTATATTATAAACATTTAGCTAAGTATTCAACTATGTCATTTTTCATTCCTGGACAATAGAAAAAAAATCAGTGGTTGTAATCATTTTTGGATAACCAGGATGCCCATTATATGGTATTTTATGTAGTTCATCCATGATGAACCTCTTCAAGTCATTAAAATTTGGGATATACACCCTAAATTTGTAAGTTAGTAGGCCATCATTTGACAATTTATAACCTTCATACTTCAACCCTGTGGGTTCCTGGTCTACTTATGCCTTTACACTTCTGAAAAACTCATCTATTTTTTGTGGACTTTTAACCCTTCCCTTGATGTCGAATTCACAGGTGCTTATAGTTTCCAAGAAAATAATTGCATGTTTGTACTAAGGGAATAAACCACCTTATTTTATTTTCCCTTAATGTGTTTGATCTAGGTAGATATCGGTGGCCACCCACCTATTCCATTGGCTTGAAAAACAATTTTCCACCTTGGCAATTTTTCGGCAGTTTTTCGGGTTCCAAACTTTTAGGGTCGTTTTGAGGCCCTAAACGACATTTTTGGGGATTTGGGGCCTAGATGAATGTTGGAGGCACAAACTTGGGCTAGTCTAAAAATTTTCTTCTCGGTTATACCTTTGCAGCGGGCTCTCATGCACCTAAAGAAGAGATCGTCTGAAAAAGTTACGACCCTAGGAAGTTTATGTACTAACTTACCCAAACGGGGCCCACATGACTTTTGGTGCTTCATCTCCTAGGGTTAGGTTTTTGGATGTCTAGGATTTTTGAAGTTCCTATTTATTGTAAAATTCCTTCAGAACCTCATTGTAACCATCTTCTTGAGAATGAGTGCAACTGTCACATCACTTCTCAAAGATAATCCGCCACCATTCTAGCAAGATTGTTTTCCGCTGCATTTTAGAGTTTCAACTTATTTCCTTATTGAATAGAAAACCAATTTTACTGTATCTATGTTATTTTTTGTTAAGCATATTTTAATAATCTGTTTTCATTTCGTTCTTCTCATAAAATTTGGATTAGTGGTATCAGAGTAATCTTGTCCTTGTCGTCTTAATGCATGTCCCCAACAAGGTCATGGTACAAATAATTGGGTCTTGAGCTTGTTTCTCTTGAGGAAAAAATCTCTTGCACACCTAAGCGACCTCTCATGGAAGGATAAAAGAAAGATGATGGGATAGGAGATCCTTTAAAAAATTTCCTTGAGGAATCCCTCATGCAACAAAGAAACGAGATGATGGATAGTTTTGTGCAAATCCTTTCGTGGCTACCAACATGCAATGCATCCTCCTCGAGTGGAGGTGCCGCCCCTTTCAAGGTACAAATAAACTTTGATATTCCTATATTTTAAGGTCATATAGACATAGATGTTGTAGACAAGGTGTTGAATCTACTAGAAAGGTATTTTTCTGTCCATAACTTTTCAAATAGAGAAAATATTACTTTTGCACTCCTCAAAGTTGTTCTACATGTCAAAGATTGCTACGAAAATTTCTGTGAGCAAAGGGAAACAAAGGAACCCTCATTATTTAAAGTCACGACCACTTGGGAATCCTTTAGGGATGCTATTAAGGAATAATACTACCCTATATGAAGTTATGACAACTTGTATACCAAATGGACCACACTGCGACAACAAAGAGACCAAGCAGTGCCAGCGTTCAAAAATATCTTCCATACATTGCGCACCAAGCTGGGTATCAAATATTTAGAGCGAAATATGGTGCTCAAGTACCACAGTTCTTTGCATAGATATATCCATACTGAAATGGTATTTCTGGACATCTTGTCTTTGGGGTCAACCTACCGATATGCCGTCAAAATCGAGCAGAATTTCAAACAAAGACATGGGAATTTGGGTTTGGGAACCCCTCACAGCAAAATCTAGGAAAGGGTAGCCCCAACCCACAAAAAAAACTATAGAACAAATATGGATAGTATCAAGACAAATAGTCCAATTCGTAAGCAAATAATGAAAATGGAAAGACAAAGAAAGATATTGGGAATTGGTGTGACTTCCAAAAGAGCCCTTGGAATAACAATGTTGACTGTTGCTCAAAGCAGTCATTGGTGGTCGAAGTGAAATCCTCTGAATCAGATGTGGGTTCTGACTCTGAGTCAGAACTAGAAAGGGGAATATGAATCATTGATGTGGAACCCAGTGCCACCATTTCTATGACCAAGCTCTAGTCTGGTGAACCAGACGAGCCAAAAGAAGGAGAGCACCTCTTCCATTCAAAGATGTGGGTAAAAATCACCCCACTGCACTTCATCGTTGATAGAAGTATCCAAAAGAACCTCATCTCAGCAGAGGTCATCAATAGACTGGCCTTGCCGACAAATCTGCACCCACAACCTGACACCATTGGATGGCTCCGCCAAGGAAGTGATCTTCACGTCAGCCAAAAGTGTCGAATTCCGTACGACATAAAGCCCTTAAAAGATGAGTTATTGTCTGATGTTTCTCCTCTTGAAGTTTTTAATGTTCTTTTCGGCCAACCTTATTTATGGAATCATCGTGCTATATATGATTCTAGGCCTTGTAGTTTTATTATTACTTTGAGCAGGAAATTGTACAGGTTACCCAAGGCAGTCCCTCCTAGAGTTATTTCCTTGGTCTCTGCCAAGAAATCTAGTAAGGTCATCTCTCAAACCAAGATATTTGTCTTCTTCAAGATTCACTCTCAGATTGAGCAAAATATTGCAGCCACATCCAGGGCCTCCACAACCGATCTCTCCACAAAACATAAGCAAGTGTATAAGGTCATGGAAGAATAATCAGATATATTCTCTTCTCATACTACGGTACCTCTGCATTACCAGGTCAATCATCCCATTGATATGACCCTTGGCACACTGATACCCAATCATCTAGTCTACCATCGCTCTCTATTAGAAAATGAGGAGATCAAGAGGCAGATCCAAGAACTGCTCCATAAGGGGCACATCCGTCCCAACTCATCGCCTTGTGGGATCCCAATTATGCTGGGGTAGAAGAAAGGGCAGGCCTGATGACTCTGCATCGATTACCAAGCCCTGAATAAAATCACAGTCTGAAACCGGTACCCGATTCCACGAATCGACAACCTCCTTGATCAACTCATGGGGGCAAAATACTTTGGTAAGATTGATCTAAATTCCAGCTACCACCAGGTCCCAATAGAACAAACAGATGTATGGAAGACTGGATTCAAGTCAAAAGAAGGTATTTTTGAATGGCTGGTCATGCCCTTTGGTTTGACAAATGCTCCAACAAATTTTATGAGGATGATGGACGATATCCTACGACCTTTCACTAATAATTTTGTAGTGGTGTATCTGGATGACATCCTCATATACAAAAAGACTTGGGTGGAACACTTGCAACATATTCAATAGGTTTTTCACACCCTGAGGAAACACAAACTTAGGCTACATCATTGATCAACATGGTGTGCATGTGGATCCAACCAAGATCCAGGTCATCCATGACTAGCAAGCCCCAACCACACTCACTGAACTTCAGAGCTTCTTGGGCCTCACAAATTTCTATCATAGGTTCATGCTGAGAGTCTCTCATATTGCATGGGCCCTCATCCAAGTAACTAGAGGTGGCGGCAAGGAAAAATTTGTGTGGGTCCTGTCACAACAACAAGCCTTCGATGACTTGAAGAAGTGTGTGTTCTCATCCCCAGTACTTTCATTACTGAACCTGTAACATCCCCTTCAGATCGAGGCATATGCTTTAGAATATGTTTTGGGCATCATTCTCACCGATCCAGGTGGATATTGGTGGCCACCCAACATTTCCAGCTGGCTCAAAACAACTTTCTGGCAATTTTCGTAATTTACTATTTTTAGCAGTTTTTCGTGTCCTGAACTTTCATAGCTGTTTTGAGGCCCTAAAGGATGTTTTTTTGGGTATGATACAATAAAAAAATTTCATCATGAAATTTTTTGTGACTGATGTAGTCCTCAGATATATCTTTCCAATGGGCTATCGTATGCCTAAAACGAAGATTGTATGCAAAAGTTACGACCCCAGGAAGTTGATGTACTGACTTACCCAAACGGGGCCCACATGAATTTTGGCACTTCATCTCCTAGGGTTAGGTTTTTGGATTTTGTAACACCCTGTTTCCCCTAGTTTGTAAAAATAACTGGACTAGCCCAGAACTATGGCAAACTTAGAAATGTGAATATGTGATGTGAATGGACCTTGTGGAAAAGGTCGATGAATGTGAATAACATTATGAATTTATATTGCAGGACTGCTGAGAGGGGATGTGCTGAAAAAGAGACCATGATGGCTGCAGAAAGGTGGTGGAAGGCACTTGGAAAGGTGGCGTTAACTTCCATCGAGAATCAATACTGTATTTGGACTCCACTGGCCCGGAGAACCAAAAGTGGCTCGTTGACCCCGAATTAAAAGTCTCACAGGTTGGTAGGAAGATGGATCCTCGGGAGTTAATGAGGTATGGGGAGGTGAACCACCCATCTGTAGAGCCGTCGGGCCTAACCGACGTGAGGGAAATCACACCACACGCAACCTCGCAAGAGGATAATGCATGGGGGAGAAGCGATTGTGGGGGACGACGTGAGGGGAAAAAGATAACTCTGGCGATATGCAAAGTGGGTGATAGCAGAGAGGAAGGAGAGTAACCTTCGTTCCTAGTCACTGGAAAATGGAGACGCAGTCTCACAACATCGTGGTCTCAGCTCGGGGGTGGCTAGTGGTAAATCCGCTGGGAGTCGCTGAGCCTACGGTTGGGTGGAAACAAGTACCCCTCTCAGCAGTTGCATAACCTCAGGTGTTACTTTTTGATAAGTGTTTTGCCTTTGACATCTTGAAATATATGTATGCTGACATTTATGATCATAAACTGTGAAATCGTGAATGACTTCATTATAAGAATGTCTGTTTGGTGTCTTGATTAGTAATGGTAGTTGTATGTTTATATGGAAAGACTGCATGTGGCTTATGCTCTCTTAAATTGTTATTTATATGCAAACTGATCTAATTCAGACTTCACGCCTAGTTCTCGGGAGAGAGATACCCTTACCTGCCTTAGATAGTACCCTGGGTAAACCTCCCCATAGAGATACCCTCCTTGAAAACATAATCAAGAACCTGGAAGGAGGACGTGAAGGCACAAGGCCTTAAGAAATCCATGATAAGTATCGAATCGACGGATGAGATCCCATCGGGAGATATGTGGTCACTCACGACCGTCAGAGAAGAAGAAGAAGCTGGAAAGATAAGTACCTTAACCTTGATAGCTGTTGATCGACGGACGAGATCCCGTCAGGAAATTTGTGGTCACTCATGACCATTATATTTCGTAGGAGAATGTAGGATGTTAAATGCCTTACCACATTGTCTTTCTGTATCTTCGTGGATATCAACAAAATCGGGATCGTAGATCCCCGAGGTCCATGAGAACATCTGGACCATTGATTTTTCCCCTCCCAGGAAGTCGGGGAAGGATGCACAAGTTAGGAACCTATCCGAGCCGTCAAATCTCGGCTGGAAGACCCAACAGTTGTTGGATCTGTCAGGAGATACCCAAGGGTTAAACCCCCAGTGAATAAGGATGAAAGCCCCGAAATGAATTTGGGTCGTCCGATTAAAGGAGGCCACGTGTCGTGAGATTTCCCATTTCAGGAAATCGAGAATCGAAAACTCGGGAGTTCTAATGACGAGAGATCAGGATGTTCCATGGTGGAAACCTCAGAGCAATCGTAGACCAACCGATTTCAGGAGGCTACGTGTCGAGAGATTACCCATTTTGGGAAATCGAGAATTGGGAACTCGAGAGTTCTGGTGACGAAAGATCGGGACCTTCCATAGTAGAAACCCTGAAATAGATTTGGGTCGTCTGATTAAAGGAGGCCACGTGTCATGAGATTTCCCATTTCGGGAAATCTGGAGCTAGGAACTCGGGAGTTCTGGTGACGAGAGATCGGGATGTTCCATGGTGGAAACCCCATAGTAGTCGTAGACCGACCGATTTCGGGAGGCTACGTGTTGAGAGATTACCCGTTTCGGGAAATCAGGAATCGAGGATTCAGGAGTTCCGTTGACAAGAGGTCGGGTTCTCGCCTTGATAAATCCTGAATTATAAATATCGAGATGTTAGCACGTGGTTAAGTCCCAATGAATGGATGAGATTCCTTCGGAGGATTTCAGGGTCCATAATGACCGTCAGATGTGGGGAAGAGACGTCAACTTTAAGCCGGGGTGAGAATACGCCTTAGGGTAAGTGGCGAGCAGATATGAACGGCCAAAGTCCACCCACCCAGATCTATGGATGAGGCTTCATTTCAGAGCCCCCTTGTTGTTCTACCTTTAGCGGTGAGGGGGGGTTCAGAATCGAACGTGCAACTCGAGAATGGTCAGGATCAATTCGCCTTGATCAACGGCATTCAGGCGAATTTCGGACCCCCCTTGCCATTCTACCTTTAATTGGGGGGGTCCGGATTGGTGTGACGTGTGAAGTGGGACCCATCTCCTGTCATGCCACCCACCATGTCATGTTTCCCCTCTCGCCACCTGTACTCCAATCACCTGTGCGACAGGGTCATTCCTAATGGCCATTTGCCAACCCTATAGGGACTCGTCCCTATTGGCCTGTTGCTAGTCCTGCTGGGGTTCAGCGGTTGTAGAGTCGAACGATTCGACATCACTATAGCACTGAGGTGTGAAATACAAAGAGGCACCATGATTATTTGACCTGTGATCATGACCTATGATCACATGGGAACAGAGAGAGAGAAAGAGATAGCTTGCGCTAGGCCTTCGTAGGTAATTCGGGGGCCTTGATTCTGCAGAAATCAATGAAAACTGTGATTATGGTAGTGGGTATGTGATAAAGTGGTATCGGAGCATGGTGACAACACTCGGCTTGATTGGGCTCATGAACGAGTTCTGCATAAGCTCCCTTCGAAGCACTCCTACAAGGAATAACCCCCTAACTTAACTCTCTTATCCAGGATCAAAACTTGGAAATGAGAACCCGACTGTGTATGCATGTGAAAGAGTTATGAATTTATGCGCACGTTATAAAATGTATCTAACTCTTGACTAATGACCAGTGTTTGTGTTTTCACCTAAGTAGATGATCAGCCACAAGAAATTACAGACGCAGAGAATGGTGACTCACCAAGAGGTGGGAGAAGGCTCCCACAATAGAGACGAAGAGTCTGACGAAAGAAGAGCAATAGGAACCCCTCCAGATCTAGCCGAGACTGTGAGGAGTCTCATGGTTGAATTGCAAAGCTGCAAGGCCGACAATGAAAGGATGATGAAAGAACAAGAAAAGCAAATTGAAATTAATGTAGTTTTACTACAGAGCTTATCCGACCTACAGCGACAAATGCAACATGAACTTGAGATGCAGAAACATGGTTGTATCAATGGCCATACTGAGAGGAGCACCTCAAGGAAGGTCCACCCCAGAGGTAAAGGGTCAGTGCCAGATGATTCCTCTGAGAAGGAAGCTGGCGATTCAGAAGGCTCTTCCAGCAGCAGGACCAGTTCCTATTCTCGAAGAAAACAGAAGAAGAAAAAGACTTCTAAGGGTCATAAATTTGAGGAATTCAGAAAGGCCAAACCTCCCTCCTTCGACGGTGAGATAAAGAAGGGAGAGGAAGCCGAGGCCTGGTTACCTGGACTGAAGAAATATTTCAGAGTCCATGATTTTTCCGAGAATTTGAAGGCCCGAGTGGCCACTTTCAATATGAACGGAAAAACTTTCATCTGGTGGGAAGATTTTAAGAATATGAAAGGGGTTTGTGAGGAGGACCTGTTTTGGAAACAGTTTGAGAAGTACTTCTGGAAGAAGTATTTGTCGGAAAAATATTTTGATGAGAAGGCTAAAGAGTTTTATGAACTCAAACTGGGGCAACTCACTATAGAGGAATATGTCAACAAATTCCTCGACTTATTGAGATATGTACCCTACATCAAGGCAGAGAAGGCAAAGGTGCAACGCTTCATCAGTGGGCTACCCAAGGAATACTAGAACTAAATTGAATTTGACGAGCCAAAGACCTTAGAAGACACTATTCGAAAGGCAACATATTGTCATGAACAATATGGACATTGGGCAGAGTCTCGTGGAGATTGGAAACAGA
>JASDQU010586059.1:0-19170 GCA_032191745.1 Picea mariana | reverse complement strand
GGGGGAGGGAATTGTAAAACCCCGTTTCCCCCAGTTTGTAAAAATAACTAGACTGGCCCAGAACTGTGGCAAACTTAGAAATGTGAATATGTGATGTGAATGGACCTTGTGGAAAAGGTCGATGAATGTGAATAACATTATGAATTTATATTGTAGGACTGCTGAGAGGGGATGTGATGAAAGAGAGACCATGATGGCTACAGAAAGGCGGTGGAAGGCACCTGGAAAGGTGGCATTAACTTCCACTGAGAATCAATACCATATTTGAACTCCACTAGCCCAGAGAACCAAAAGTGGCTCGCTGACCCCGAATTAAAAGTCTCATAGGCTGGTAGGCGGATGGCTCCTTAGGAGTTAATGAGGGATGGGGAGGTGAACCGCCCATCCATAGAGTTGTTAAGCCTAACCGGCGCAAGGGAAATCACGCCACATGCAACCTCGCAAGAGGATAAGGCATGGGGGAGAAGCGATTGTGGGGGACAACGCGAGGGGAAAAAGAGAACTCTGGCGATATGCAGAGTGGGTGATAGTAGAGAGGAAGGAGAGTAACCTTCACTCCTGGTCAGTGGCAAATGGAGACGCAGTCTGACAGCATCGTGGTCTCAGCTCGGGGGTGGCTAGTGGTAAATCTGCTGGGAGTCGTTGAGCCTACGGTTGGGTGGAAACGAGTACCCCTCTCAGCAGTTGCATAACTCCTAGTGTTATTTTTTGATAAGTGTTTTGCCTTTGACAGCTTGAAATATATGTATGCTGACATTTATGATCATAAGCTGTGAAATCGTGAATGACTTCATTATAAGAATTTCTGTTTGGTGTCGTGATCAGTAATGGTAGTTGTATTTTATATGGAAAGACTACGTGTGGCTTATGCTCTCTTAAATTGTTATTTATATGCAAACTGATCTAATTCAGACTTCATGCCTCGTTCTTGGGAGAGAGATACCCTTATCTGCCTTAGATAGTACCTTGGGTAAACCTCCCCATAGAGATACCCTCCTTGAAAACATAATCAAGAACCTGGAAGGAGGACATGAAGGTGCAAGGCCTTAAGAAATCCTTGATAAGTATTGAATTGATGGACAAGATCCCGTTGAGAGATCCGTGGTCACTCACAACCATCAAAGAAGAAGAAGAAGATGGAAATATAAGTACCTTAACCTTGATAGGTGTTGATCGACAGATGAGATCCTGTCAGGAAATCTGTGGTCACTCACGATCGTTAGATTTGGTAGGAGAAGGTAGGATGTTAAATGCCTTACCACCTTGTCTTTCTGTACCTTCATGGATAGTGATGAAATCGGGATCGTAGATCCCCAAGGTCCATGAGAACATCTGGACCGTTGATTTTTCCCTGCCCAGGAAGTCGGGGAAGAATGTGGATGGACAACCAAGGACACTTTAAGGCTTCTCTTCGAAGAAAATTTCTTCTGAGGTCAAACTGAAAACGTACTACCTTTCATGGTTGATACCATGGATATATACTTCATCATATTCAATGGATCATAGGATTAGCTCCCTCCTAACCCTTGCTTCATGTAAGAGTGCATGTTTTTCTTTTGGAAATATACAATCGGCTCCCTCCATCTAGGAGAGTCCACGCTTCCATTTTCATCCTTATTTCCTTATGCAAAGTGTTACAAATCTTTTTTAATTTTCCTCTTAATTGCTGACTTCTTTCTGCCTTTCCTTTTTCTAAGTCTCTTCATGATTGATTCTTATTTCGACTTATCTTGTAATAGATTCCACATTATTTGTTTGATGTATTTCATCCTTTCATGTGTGTTATTTGACTTGTATAATGATAGGAATCCTTATCTTGTTGTTCTTCCATAAGTATAGTTCTTCTTGGAACATATTATCTTCTAATAGATAGATATACAAGATATGTACAAAGTCTATGCAAACAAGTTATGTACAAGTACTAAGAAGAGTATTGTTACCTTTAGAAGAAGAAGTCTCTTTCATCCTGCTTAGTCTTCTTTGTAGGTTCCTTTTCTTCGACAACTGATGCTTCGTGTTTCTCCTTCCTTTTCTTTAGCTCAAAACAATGATTCTTGTAGTGACCATACTTTCAACAGTTGAAGCATTGTTTTTCTGAAATTTCTTTCTCTTGATTTGGCTTCCTCCTTCAACCAAACTTCCTTTTGTTCCTGAAGTACTTGAATCTTGCTGTGAAGGCTTGATCATTGTAATTCTTTTGGGGTTTCTCTTTTGCACTGATCCTGGATTCTTCTTGAGCACAGGAAGTCCAAAGTTCTTCAAATGTGGGATACTCCTTTATTGTGTTCATGCTTGCGGAAAATGCATCCCATGTCTTGGGAAGACCATTGAGTAATATGTTTACCAATTCCTTCTCTGAAATGATCTCGTCAATATCTTTTAGTTGATCTCTTAACTAGGAGATCATCACAAAGTATGATGTTATGCTATCATCATCATTCATCTTCATGTCACAGAGCTCATTCTTTAGACTCATTATTTGTCCAATGTTTATGACTGAGAAGAGGTTTGTTAGAGCATTGTACATCTTATTTGATGAGTCAATATGGGAGATGTAGGGTATCAAGTGGTATTTTATAGAGTCCACTATGATACTCATGGCATTGATGCCACCATATTTGAACTTCTCCATAACTGCAATGTTCTACTGTTCCTTCTCTTTTCCTTCTTCAAACTCTAGTTCCACGATCTTTCCTTTCGCGATATGCAACACTTTATTCTTGGCAAGGATGAGGTCAATACTTGTCTTCCAAGCTCTGAAGTTAGAATCTCTGTCTAACTTGTTTTATGACTTCATAGAGTAAGTCATGGCTTATTTGACTTACTCAACCCTATATCTGACCAAAAACTCAAACTTGATGTCTTGGCTTGCTGAGAGTACCAGGAGATGCGCTAGGCTAGGGTGCACTAATCTATCCAGAAATTAGGTCAATCACTTGACTTAATTTGTCTCAACGAAAGAATTAGGGTTTCTGCAACTGCACCTGCTAGTAACCCTAGTGGAAGTGCTATGGTGACTGATAGAAACCCTAGCGCCAGTTCTTCAATGAGCTTAATATCCTTACAGATATGTTTCCTTCCAGCGGTTAGAATGAATGAAGGAGGTGTGGGCCCATAAATTGTTAGAATATGAATGAATGTGCTCATTTTACTATTGGAAATATCACTATATCATCCAGCCATAGGCTGAATCCACCCTCTAATATATATATTATATTATTTCTTCTGGCTGACTTCTTCTCTTGGAGGCTAATAACCTAATACAAGTTATCTTCTTGATCTGGCATGTCTTCTAGGGTTATTATCTAAATCATTAGGTTTTCTTATTTCTTCCCAAAATATTCCATTCTCGTGAGGTTTACATGTGGAGGTAAATACCTCCCACAACTACCATAATATCAACAAGAACAACAAACATAGAAAATATGGACAGTATTAGGACAACCAATCCAAGCTGCAAGCAAAGAAGGACACCAGAGAGACAAAGAAAGATATCGGGAAGTTGTGCGACTTCCATAAGATCCCTTGGCATAACACTACTGACTACCTATCAAAGAAGTTGTTGGTGGCAGAAGTGAAAGCTTCTGAATCAGATGCAGGTTCTGAATCTAAGTCAGAAATAGAAATGGGAAGATGGATAATTGATGTGGAACCCAGTGCCACCGTTGCTACCACCAAGCTCCAGCCTGATGAACTAGAAGAGACAGAAAAGGAGAGTGCCTCTTTCATTCACATATGTGGGTAAAAGGCACTCCGCTGCACTTCATCATTGATAGCAATAGCCAAAATAACCTCATCTCAAAAGAGGTCATCAAGCGGTTGGCCCTGCCGACAACACCGCACCCACAAACCTACACCATTGGATGGATTCACCAAGGAAGTGATCTTCACGTAAGCCAAAAGTACCGACTGTCGTACAACATTTATCCCTTCAAAGACGAGGTATTGTGTGATGTTTCCCCTCTCAAATTTTGTAATGTTCTTTTGGAACAACCTCATTTATGGAAAAATCATGCTTTATATGAGTCTAGGCCTCTTAGAGTTATTATTACTTTGAATGGGAAATTGTATAGGATACTCGAGACAGTCCCTCCTAGTTCTATTTCCTTGATCTCTACCAAGAAATGCAAGAAGGTCATCTCTAAGACCGGGAAAGTTTTCTTCTTCATGATTCACTCTCAGAGTGAGTGAAAGATGGCAGCCACATCCAGGGCCTCCATGGTCGATCTCTCCACACAACATAATCAAGTGGATAAGGTCATGGAATATTACTCAGATATCTTCTCCTATCCTACCGGGGTACCTCTGCACTGCCAGGTCAAGCATCCCATCGATATGACCCCAGGCGCACTGCTACCCAATGGGTCAGTCTACTGCCGCTCTCTGTTATAAAATGAGGATATCAAGAGGCAGATCCAAGAACTTCTCTACAAGGTACACATACATCCCAACTCATCACCTTGTGGGATCCCATTCGTGTTGGTGCAGAAAAAAGACGTGACCTTACGACTATTCATTGATTACCGGTCTCTGAATAAAATTATAGTGTGAAACAGGTACACAATTCCTCGAATCGATGACCTCCTTGATCAACTCACGGGGACCAAATACTTCAGTAATATTTATTTGAAGTTCAACTACCACCAAGTCCCAATAGAATAGACAGATGTATGGAAGACTGCCTTCAAGTCAAAAGAAGGTCTTTTTGAATGGTTGGTCATGCCCTTTGGTTTAAAAAATACTCCAACAACTTTTATGAGGATGATGGACGATATCTTACGAACTTTCACCAATAATTTTTTAGTGGTGTATCTGGATGACATCCTCATCTACAACAAGACTTGGGCGGAACACTTGCAACATATTCAATAGGTTTTGCACACCGCGCAACAACACAAACTATATGAAAACTTGGAAAAACAATCCTTCAGCATGGACAAGGTCCATTACTTAGGATACATCATTGATCAGCATGGTAGGCATGTGGATCCAACCAATATCTAGGTCATCCGTGACTAGCCAGCCATAGCCACACTCACTGAACTTTGGAGCTTCTTGGGCCTCTCCAATTTCTATCACAGGTTCGTGTTGGGATTCTCTCATATCGCATGGGCCCTCAACCAAGTAACCAGGGGTGCGGGTAAGGAAAAATTTGTGTGGGGAATGTCCCAACAACAAGCCTTCAATGACTTGAAGAAGTGTTTGTACTCATCCCTGGTACTTTCATTATCAGACCTGCAACATCCCTTTGAAATCAAGACAGATGCTTCAAACTATGTTGTGGGCGTTGTTCTCACTCAACATGGACACATAGTGGCATATCATAGTGAGACACTATTAGATGTTGTCCTTAAGTACCCTAATTATAACAAAGAAATTTAATCCATTGTGAAAACCTGCTGCCAGTGGAGACATTACATTCTTGGGAAGGAGACAGTCATCCACACTGATCACAAGCCACTAGAGTTCATGCAGACCCAAGGAAAATTACAGAATGACCACCATCAGAAGTGGTCAACATAGTTACAATAGTTTCATCTCAACATCAAGTATAAAATAGTAAGTACCAACCGAGTTGTTGACTCCCTCAGCCAAGCTGCAATTGCGACACTCACCACGATGTTAGACTCTTGCGTTCATGAGACCTCGGATGGCCCCACCTTTATGACAGAGACCTTGAAGTCTTCACCATCTACCAAATGTTGTGTGCCAACTCAGTGGTTTCTAATTTCCTCTCTAGGACGGTTTGTTGCATCATATGGACCATCTTTGTGTTCCATCAAGCAAGCACACAAAGATTATTTGGGAAGCTCACTAGTGTCGGGTGGCAGGACACTTTGTGTTATAAGCCCAGGAACTTCAGTTCTCTAGAAGAGTATCCTCAGGTATAATTTTACCCCCTTTTTCGAGCTTGAGGGACTAAATTTACGAAAAAGGCACCCCCATAGAGTCCATAGTTAATCTCTTTTTAGATTCCCTAAAATTGAAAAGATCGTTGAGTGACCTTGTTTCTTCACACTCGTTAAAATGGCCAAGAAGAACAACCTTTACGGAGTCCATAGTTAAGCTCTTTTCAGACTCTCTAAAAATGAAAATATTGTCGAGTGATCTTGTCTTTGTCACACTCATTAAAATTATTTTGAATAGTCATCTTTTCGGTGCTATTTTACCCCTTTTTCGAACTGACTAGACTATTTTCAGAAAAGGTACCCCAGTGGAGTCTTCTTTTACGCTTTTTTAGACTCTCTAAAAATGAAAAACTGGTTGAGATTACCTTCTCTGGGCTCATTAAACTTACATCAAAGGACATTACCATTATGTGTCTTATTAACTGCATTCACATACTCGCGTCTTTGGCCTAATGACCAGCTCCATGTTGCTCTCAACTGAACCATCTGAAGCATGTCTTATACGCAAGCCCTGTAGCACTTTGCCTCTGCGTCTTGACACCTTTGGCCCATGGAGGTTTTTTTTGAGTGTCCTCTTTCTCTGAGCATAAGTGTGTTCCTTTCACCTAAAACTAGTATGTTAACAACACCCGTCCCTCGTTTGTAACGTAAAATTATTTTATTCTTTTTTCAAAGATTTTCAAAAATATTGAAGAAAGACAAAAAAAAATCAAATATACCCCAAAAAGAGGAAGGGAAAAGTATTTTATTTTTGTTGGAAGCACAATGAGTCACCCTTGGACAAAGCACATATTTTTGTTTGTTTTTCAAAGATCTGGGATATAGTATGACCTTAGGAATCTGTTCTCATAGAGCCATGTCCTCCTCCATTTGGTTCTTCCTCCAAACATATGGAGAGTTGGCGTTGCCTCCTGCATCATCAACTTATGTCAATATCAGGCTCCTTGAGTCTTATCATTCATAGTGCTACTGTCCAAAGGAAGATTTTACCAAGCTCGTGTCGGCCTTTCTATAGTTTGTCTCTTGTCCTCATGCCCGACCATCCTAAAACACCAATCAAAATCCTTGTTCAAAATCAATGAAGTTCTCTGTCTGATCACCGAGATCATCTTGTCTATTCATGATGAGTTGTCAAATACCTCTATGTAATGAAGTCATACACTCACATTACACTCTTACCCAAGTTTTGAAGATCTTGAATTTGTTGCTCGAGCTCTGAAAACATCATCTCCAGCCATCAAATGACACTTAGCTTCTTGAAGATGGATACTATACATGTATATCTTTTGATTTTGAGATGTAGATCCACTGTGTATTTCTCGTGGCTACACTTTATATAGTTATATGACATGGATCTGTAGTGTATTTGATTGGCATCGATGATTTTAGTTTTTTATCCCGAGCATGGGTATGCCTACCTCGGAGAGACAAAATGTTATTTCGCAGATGGAAGCTCCCGAATACTAGTCCCTGGGCTCACTCACTTGGCACGTTGATAAATATTGGTAAAGTATTTCAGCCATCAGATGCTCTTCTGACCTCACACTTTAGGGTAATCTGTTATAAGCCTAATTTTCACCCAGCCTACATATCCGGCCTCAGGCCCTATTATTTGCCAATTTCTTGAGCCAAGATCTTCTAAAAATCCCTCATTTTTTAGCCACACATGCCCTGGCCTTCTATAGCCCACGTATGCACACATCCATATTCCTGGAGGCCTTCTACAACCCATGTACACTGACAAAATCATGAAAAATGGAAAGTTGCATATGGGAAACAAAGTTTTGGGAAATTGCTAAAATCATTTGACTGCCTATGGACCGTCATTCAACCAGATAACTACCTATAAAAGAAGGGGTAGGGGTCCCATTTAAAAAGAAGAAGAGTATAGAAACTCTGCCCAAATTTATCCCCCCTTTGCCCCATTTTCCTGCAATTGTATTATGAGGTTGAGTAGTTGGTACATTGTGAAGAGGATCCCAGGACCAGGTTCGAGGAGTAGTGCTAGCCACATATTGTAAGTTTACTCTTGTGAAGATTAATACAAAAAGGAATATTTTTTTCGTCCCACCATATCATGTGTTCAAATTGTGTATTTATTTTATGATATTGTCACATCTAACCCAACAATTAGTATATGAAATGCATGTTTACAACTCTCTTTTTGTCCATGTGTGAATGCAGGTCATCTTTGGGAGGAGGCTTGCAGTCAACGAGTGAGTGAAAGTGAAGGGATCGACATCAAATGAAGGATTTAAGGTAGAGTTACCTAATCTTTTTTGCACCTTTGTATTGCATGAATGTGGGGTTTTGTGTTGGGAGAATAGGAAAAAGTAGAGGCCTTTAAATGGTCATTTTCTGCATGCATGATTAAATCCCTTAAATTCTAAGTCTGTAAGCAGGATTTCCCACTCTCATCACTTTGGCATAGAAAATATGGTGGCAATGTTGTAGAAACATTTCTACTGGCCGAATCTTCAACAGGATGTCGGCAAGTATATCAGGTCCTGCACTGCCTGCGCTATTGCCAACCCGACCACTAAGAAACATGGCATGTACACCCCTCTTCCTACTCCTAACATGTCATGGGAATATATCTCAATGGACTACATGTCGGGCCTCCCATCCACCAAGAGGGGAAATGACTGTGTTTTTGTTGTTTGTGATCACTTTTCCAATATGGTGATTCTGGCCGTCGGAAAGAAGAACATCATAACATAAGCCACTACCAATATCTTCTTTGAATGAGTATGGATACATTTTGGGATCCCAAAAACCATTATATCAGACCATGAGAGTGAGTTCCTCCACTCATTTTGGTTGAGCCTCTGGTCACTGCTGGATACCAAGCTCACCAAATCCATTGCTTTCCACACTCAGACAGATGGCCAAACTGAGATCGTCAATGGGGTGGTCGTACATATCCTACACATGTACAATTCAAAACACCCCCAAACATGGGATGAGAGTCTTCCCTATGTCCAACATAGCTACAACTGAACCCTGCATAGCTCAACTAGTCACAACACCTTTTAGGTGGGGTTGAGATTCGAGCCATTGGGCCCCATGGATGTTGCACTACCCCTGTTGACCACCTCAGCCAACTCGTTCCTTTCTCCACTAGAAGATGAAAAACCCACCAGTTCATTGAGCAGATCCAACACATTCACCAACAAGTTCAGGATATTCTACAAAATTCTAATTCCAAGTACATGCAATGTCATGATCAACATTGGGTTCCACATAATTTTCAGGTGGGTGACAAATTTTGGTTGCATTTGTAGAAAGAACACCTTACATGGTCCCATCAGAATCTTATCCCACTCCATTATGGGTCGTACACCATCACCAAGATTGTGGGTGACAATTCTTTTGAGCTCGACATTCCCCCCTTCCTTGGTATGAATCCAGTCTTCAACATGGCTCTACTTTGGCCATATTTCCCACCATTATTGGACAACTCAGAGATAGTAGAGCAGTTGACACCAATACAGCTCAACCTTGACTACATGCAATAGGCATCCAATGATCATATTGTGTACACACAAATCAAGGGCATTCATCAACAAAGGATCCATCTTTATCAAGTCGTCAAAGCAGGGCAGCTCATGCACCAAAGCAAGTGGTTCATCCGGGGCCAAATTCAACAGAAATTTCCTCATCTAATGGGATATATCAATGCAATGGAGACCATTTCTTCATAAGGAGGGAGGATTGATCCAAGTGGATATCGGTGTCCACCCAACTATTCCACTGGCTCAAAAAACAGTTTTCCACCTTGGTAGTTTTTTGACAGTTTTTCGGGTTCTAAATTTTCAGGGCCATTTTGAGGCCCTAAACAACATTTTTTGGGGATTTGGGGCCCAAACGAATAAGGATGGAATTGACTTGGGAAAATCAAAAAAATTTCTTCTCAGTTAGACCTTTCCAACGGGCTCTCATGCGCCTAAAATAAAGATGGCATGCAAAAGTTATGACCCTGGGAAGTTGATGTACTAAATTACCCAAATGGGGCCCACATGAATTTTGGAGTTTCATCTCCCAGGGTTAGGTTTTTGGATGTCTAGGGTTTTTGAAATTCCTGTTTATTATAAAAGGCCTTCATAGCCTCATTGTTACCATCTTCTTGTGAATGAGCGCAACCGTCACATCTCTTCTCAGAGATAAGCCACCACCATTCCATTAAGCTTGTTTTCCACTGCATTTTATAGTTTCATCTTATTTCCTTATTGAATAAAAAACCAGTTTTACTGTATCTCTATTATTTTGTGTTAAGCATATTTTAATAATATGTATTCAGTTATTTCTTCTCATAAAATATGGATTAGTGATATAAGAGAGGTCTGATCCTTGTCGTCTTAATGCATGTCCCCAACGAGGTCAGGGTACAAAGAATTGGGTCTTGAGCTTGTTTCTCTTGAGGAAAAAAGCTCTCGCACGCCCAAGCGACCCCTCATGGTAGGAAAAAATAAATATGTCGGGACAGGAGATCCTTTCAAAATTTTGCTTGAGTAATCCCTCACGCAACAAAGAAACGAGATGATGGATAGTTTTGCGCAAATCCTTCGATGACTACCAACAGGTGACACATCTTCCTCGAGCGGAGGTGTCCCCCCCTTCAAGGTACAAGTCAACTTTTATATTCCTGTATTTGAGGTTCAGATAGACGCAGATTTTGCAGACAAGTGGTTGAATCTACTAGAAGGGTATTTTTATTTCCATAACTTTTCGAATAGAGAAAATATTACTTTTGCGCTCCTCAAAGTTGTTCCCCATGTCAAATATTGGTGGTAAACTTTTTGTTAGAAAAAGGAATCAGAGGAAACCTCATTATTTACAGTCATGACCACATGGGAATCCTTCAAGGATGCTATTAAGGAACAATACTACCCTATTGGAAGTTATGATGACTTGTATACCAAATGGACCACACCGGGGAAAGAAAGAGACCAAGCGATGCCAGAGTTCACAAATATCTTCCATACCTTGCACACCAAGCTGGGTATCAAAGATTCAGAGTGACACATGGTGCTCAAGTATCGCAGTTCTTTGCATAGATACATCCAGACTGAAATGCAATTTCTAGACATCTCATCCTTGGTCTCAGCCTATGGATATTCCTTCAAAATCGAGAAGAATCTGAAACAAAAGACGGGGCAATTTGGGCCTGATAATTCCTCACAACAAAATCTAGGAAAGGGTGGCCCCAACCCATAGAACAAAGGACAGAGAAAATATGGACAGTATCAGGACAACTAGTCCAAGCCGCAAGAAAATAAGGACACGAGAAAGATACCGAGAAGTGGTGCGACTTCCATAAGAGCCATTGACATAACATTGCTGACTACCACTTACAACAGTCGTTGGTGGCCGAAGTGAAAGTCTATGAATCATATGTGGGTTTTGACTCTGAGTTAGAACTAGAAAGGGGAATATGGATCATTGACACGAAACCTAGTGCCACTATTTCTACCACCAAGCTCCAACCTGGTGAGCCAGACGAGCTAGAATAAGGAGATCGCCTCTTCCATTCATGAGATGTAGGTAAAAGGCACCCCACTTCACTTCATCATTGATAGCAATAGCTAGAAGAACCTCATCTCAGAAGAGTTCATCAAGCAGTTGGCCCTACCGACAATGTCGCACCCACAACCCTACACCATTGGATGGCTCTATCAAGGAAGAAATCTTCATGTCAACCAACAGTGCCAACTGTCATATGGAATCAAGCCCTTCAAAGACGAGGTATTGTGTGATGTTTATCCTCTCAAAGTTTGTAATTTTCTTTTGGGCCAACCTTATTTATGTAAACATCATGATGTATATGAGTTTATTCCTCGTAGTGTTATTATTACTTTGAACAGGAAATTGTACAGGATACCTGAGGAAGTCTCTCCTAGTGCTATTTCCTTGATCTCTGCCAAGAAATGTAGGAAGGTCATTGCTAATACTGGGAAATTTTTCTTCTTCGTGATTCACTCTCAGAGTGAGAAAAAGAAATCAACTACATCTAGGGCCAATCTCTCCACACAACAGAAGTGAGTGGATAAGGTCATGGAAGAATACTCATATATTTTCTCCTCTCCTACTAGGGTACCTCTGCACTGCCACATCAAGCATCCCATCGATATGAACCCAGGCGCACCACTACCAAATGGGCCAGTCTACCACCACTCTATGTTAGAAAAAGAGGAGATCAAGAGGCAAACCTAAGAACTACTCCACAAGGGGCACATCTATCCCAACTCATTTCCTTATGGGAGCCCAATCATGCTGGTGCAGAAGAAATATGGGACCTGGCGGCTCTGCATTAATTACCCGGACCTGAATAAAATCACAGTCCGAAACCAATACCTAATTCATCGAATTGATGACCTCCTCGATCAACTCATGGGGGCCAAATACTTCAGTAATATTGATCTGAAGTCTAGCTACCACCATGTCCCAATAGAACAGCCAGATGTATGGAATACTGCCTTCAAGTCAAAAGAAGGTCTTTTTGAATGGTTGGTCATGTCCTTTCATTTGACAAATGCGCGAACAACTTTTATGAGGATGATGGATGATATCTTACTACCTTTCACCAATACTTTTGTAGTGGTGTATCTAGATGAGATCCTCATCTACATCAAAACTTGGGTGGAACACTTGCAGCATATTCAACAAGTTTTGCACATCCTTCGGTAGCACAAACTATTTTCAAACTTGGAAAAATGCTCCTTTGTCATCGACAAGATCCATTACTTAGGCTACATCATTGATCAACATGATATGCATGTGGATCTAGTGAAGATCCAGGTCATTCGTAATTGTCTTGCCCCAACCACACTCACTAAACTTCGGATCTTCTTGGGCCTTGCCAATATCTATCGCAGGTTCGTGATGGGATTCTCTCATATCGCATGGGCCCTCAGCCAAGTAAGTAGGGGTGGTCATAAGGAAAAAATTGTGTGGGGAATATCCCAACCACAATCCTTCGATGAATTGAAGAAACGTTTGTGCTCATCGCCGATACTTTCATTACCAGACCTGCATTATCCCTTTGAGATTGAGAAAGATGTTTCAGACTATGTTGTGGGCACCGTTCTCACTCAACACGGCCACCCCGTGGCATTTCATAGTGAGGCACTATTGGATGTTGTCCGTAAGTAACCTACTTATGACAAAGAAACATACTCCATTGTGCAAGCCTATCGCTAGTAGAGAAATTACATTCTTGGGAAGGAGACAATCATTCACATTGATCACAAGCCACTAGAGTTCATGCAGAGCCAAGGAAAATTGCAGAATGATCGCCATCATAAGTGGTCAACATACTTACAACAATTCCATCTAAATATCAAGTATAAAACAAGAAGTACCAAGCGAGTTACTGACTACCTCAACCAACCTCCAGTTGTGAAACTCACCATGGTGATAGACTCTTGTGGCCACAATACCTTCGGATGGCCCCACCTCTACGAGACAGGCTCTGACTTCTCCACCACCTACCAAATTTTGAGCGCCAACTCAGTGGTCGCTAATTTCCATCTTCGAGATGGGTTGTTGTGCCGTTTGGGCCATATCTGTGTTCCATCAAGAAAGTACACAAAGATGATTTATTAAGCTCACTACAGTCAGGTGGCGGGAAAATTTGGCGTAAAAATTATGGTGGTAGTGTTGCAGAAACATTTCTACTGGTCGAAACTTCGATAAGATGTCAGAATTTATATCAGGTCCTACACCGCCAATGCTATTGCCAAATTGACCACTAAGAAACATGGCTTGTACACCCCTATTCCTACTCCTAACAGGCCATGGTAATCCATCTAAATGGATTACATGTTGGGCCTCCCATCCACCAACAGGGGAAATGACTCTGTTTTTGTTGTTGTTGATCACTTTTCCAAAATGGTAATTCTAGCCGCCTGTAAGAAGAACATCACAATAGAAGTCATTGCCAAGATATTCTTTGAACAAGTATGGGTACATTTTGGGATCCCACTAACCATTATCTCAGACCGTGATAGTCGGTTCCTTAACTCATTCTGGTCGACCCTCTGGTCACTGTTGAATACCAATCTCACCAAATCCACTACCTTCCACCCCAAGACAGATGGACAAATTGAGTTTGTCAATGGGATGGTCGTACATATCCTATGCATGTGCAATTAAAAACACCCCAACAATGGGATGGGAGTCTTCCCTATGTCCAACATAGCTACAACCGAGCCCTGTATAGGTCAACTAGCCATAGCCCCTTTCAGGTGGGGTTGGGATTCCAACCATTGGGATCCATTGATGTTGCACTACCCCTACAGACAACCTCAGCTAACTTGTCCCATGCTCCACTAGAAGCTGACAAATCCACCTAGTTCATTGAGCAGATCCAACACATCCACCAACAAATTCAAGATATTCTAGAGAATTCTAAGGCCAAGTAAAATCAATGTCATGATCAACATCAGGTGCCACATAATTTTTAGGTGGGTGACAAAGTTTGGTTTCATTTGTAGAAAGAACGCCTTATAGGCCCCTCCTTGGAAGCTTCGTCCACTCTATTATTGGTCATACACCATCACCAAGGCTGTGGGTGATAATGATTTTGAGCTCAAAATTTCCCCCTTCCTTGGTCTACATCCAGTCTTCAATGTGGCTCTCCTTTGGCCATATTTCCCACCATTATTGGACACCTCAGAGATAGAAGAGCAATTGACACCAATAGAGTTGAACCATGAATTCATGAAACATGAATCTAGTGATCAAATTGTAGACACACAGATCAAGGGAACTTGACAATAAAGGATCCATCTTTATCAAGTCGTCAAAGCAGGTCAACTTCTGCACCAAGGCAAGTGGCTCACCCAGGGAAACATTTAATAGAAATTTCCTCATATAATGGGGGAACTCAATGCAATTGCGATCATTTATTCCTAAGGAGGGAATATTGATCTAGGTGGATATCGGTGGCCACCCACCTATTCCATTGGTTCGAAAAACAGTTTTCCACCTTGGCAGTTTTTCGACAGTTTTTCGGGTTCCAAACTTTCGGGGCCGTTTTGAGTCCCTAAATGACATTTTTTGGGGATTTGGGGCCCCGATGAAAGTTGATGGCACTGATCTAGGCCATTCAAAAAAATTTCTTCTCAGTTAGAACTTTCCAATGGGCTCTCGTGTGCCTAAAACAAAGATTGTATGCAAACGTTACGACTCCAGGAAGTTGATGTCTAGGATTTTTGGATGTCTAAGATTTTTGACATTCTTGTTTATTCTAAAAGGGCTTAAGAGCCTCATTGTAACCATATTCTTGCGAATGAGCACAACCGTCACATCTCTTCTTAGATATAACCCTCCACCATTCCAACAAGCTTGTTTTCCGTTGCATTTTACAATTTCATCTTATTTATTTATTGAATAGAAAACTAGTTTTACTGTATCTCTGTTATTTTGTGTTAAGCATATTTTAATAATTTGTATTCATTTAATTCTATTTATAAAATTTGGATTAGTGGTATCAGAGAGGTTTTATCCTTTTCATATTAATTCATGTCCCCGACGAGGTTAGGATACAAAGAATTGGGTCTCGAGCTTGTCTCTCTTAAGGAAAAAAGCTATTGCATGCCCAAGATACCTCTCATGGCAGGAGAAAAGAAAGATGACAAGACAAGAGATCCTTTCAAAAAAATTCTTGAGGGATCCCTCATGCAACAGAGGAACGAGATGATGGATAGTTTCATGCAAATCCTTTGGCGACTACCAACAGACGACGCATCTTCCTCGAGTGGAGGCGTCGCCCCATTCAAGGTACAAATCAACTTCGATATTCCTATATTTGAAGGTCAGATAGATGCAAATGTTGTAGACTAGTGGTTGAATCTACTAGAAGGGTATTTTTATTTCCATAACTATTTGAATAGAGAAAAGATTACTTTTTTTCTCCTCAATGTCATTCCCCATTTCAAATATTGGTGGGAAACTTTTTGTGAGCGAAAGGAAATAGAGGAACCCTCATTATTTACAGTCATGACCACCTAGGAATCCTTCAGGGATGCTATTAATGAAAATTACTACCCTGTCGAAAGTTATGATGACTTGTATACCAAATGGACAACACTGCGGAAAGAAAGAGACCAAGCAGTGCCAAAGTTCACAAATATCTTCCATACCTTGTCCACCAAGCTGGGTATCAAAGATTTAGAGTGACATCTGATGCTCAAGTATCCCAGTGCTCTGCATAGATACATCCAAACCGAAATGGAATTTATGGACATATCTTCCTTGGGCTCAACCTATCGATATGTCATCAAAATTGAGCAGAAGCTCAAACAAAAGACACGACAATTTGGTCCTGGGAACCCCTCACAACAAAATCCAACAAATGGTGGTTGCAACCCCTAGAACAAAGGACAGAGAAAATATGAACAGTATCAGAACAACCAGTCCAAGATGCAAGAAAAGAAGGACACTGGAAAGAAAAATAAAGATATTGGGAAGTGGTGAGACTTCCATAAGAGCCCTTGGCATAACACTACTGACTTCCACTCAAAGAATTCATTGGTGGCCAAAGTGAAAGCCTCTGAATCAGATGCTGGCTCTAACTCTGAGTTAAAAACAGAAAGGGAAAGATAAATCATTGATGTGAAACTGAGTACCATCATTGCTACAACCAAGCTCCAGCTTGGTGAACCAAAGGAGCCATAAGAAGGAGAGTGCCTCTTCCATTCATATATGTGGGTAAAAGGAACCCCGTTGCACTTAATCATTGATAGTGGTAGCCAGAAGAACCTCATCTCAGAAGATTTCGTCAAGCGTCTGGCCCTGCCGACAATGCCGCACCCACAACCCTACGCCATTGGATGGCTCCACCAAGGAAGCGATATTTGAATTAGCCAAAAGTGTTGATTTTCGTATGACATCAAGTCCTTCAAATATGAGGTATTGTGTGATGTTGCTACTCTCAAAGTTTATAATGTTCTTTTGGGCCAACCTTTTTTATGGAAACATCATGATATATATAATTCTAGTCCTTGTAGTGTTCTTATTACCTTGAACAAGAAATTGTATAGGATACCCGAGGCAGTCCCTCCTAGTGATATTTCCTTGATCTCTTCCAAGAAATTCAGGAACGTCATCTCTTAGACCGGGAAATTTGTCTTCTTTGTGATTCTCTCTCAGAGTGAGAAAAATATCGTAGCCACATCTAGGGCCTCTGCATCTGATCTCGCCACACAAAAGAATCAAGTGGATAAGGTCATGTAAGAATACTCATATATCTTCTCCTCTCCTACCAGGGTACCTCTGCACTGCTAGGTCAAGCATTCCATCGATCTGACCCTAGGTGCACTGCTACCCAATGGGACATTCTACCCTCGCTCTTTGTTATAAAAGAAGGAGATCAAGAGGTAGATCCAAGAATTACTCCACAAGGAGCACATCCATCCCAGCTCATATCCTTGTGGGATCCCAATCATGCTAGTGCAAAAGAAAGATGAAACCTGGTGACTCTACATTGATTATTGGGCCCTGAATAAAATCAAAATCTGAAACCGATACTCGATTCCCCAAATCGACGACCTCCTTGATCAACTCATGGGGGACAAATACTTCAGTAATATTGATTTGAAGTCTGGCTACCACTAGGACCCAATAGAATAGACAGATGTATGGAAGACTACCTTCAAGTCAAAAGAATTTATTTTTGAATGGCTGGTCATGCCCTTTGATTTGACAAATTCTCCAACAAATTTTATGAGGATGATGGACGATATCCTACAACTTTTCACCAATACGTTTGTGGTAGTGTATCTGGATGACATCTTCATCTACAACAAGACTTGGGTGGAACACTTGCATCATATTCAGTTGGTTTTTCACACCCTACGGCAGCATAAACTATATGAAAACTTGGAAAAATGCTCATTCAGCATGGATAGGGTCCATTACTTAGGCTACAACATTGATCAACATTGTGTTTATGTGGATCCATCCAAGATCTAGGTCATCTGTGATTGGCTAGCCCCAACCACACTCACTAAACTTCAGAGCTTCTTGGGCCTCACCAATTTCTATCACAAGTTTGTGTTGGGATTATCTTATATTGCATGGGCCCTCAGCCAAGTAACCAGGGGTGGCGTTAAAAAAAAAATTGTGTGGGGCCTGTCCCAAAAACAAGCCTTCGATGACTTGAATAAGACTTTGTGCTCATCCCCGGTACTTTCATTACTAGACCTACAACATCCCTTTGAGATCGAGACAAATTCTTCAAACTATGTTATGGGCATCGTTCTCACTCAACATGACCACCCCGTGGCATATCCTAAAGAGACACTATCAGATGTTTTCTGTAAGTACCCTACTTACTACAAAGAAATGTGCTCCATTGGGCAAGGCTGCTGCTAATGGAGACATTACATTCTTGGGAAGGAGACAGTCATCCAAATTGATCACAAGCCACTACAATTCATGCAGACCCAAGGAAAATTGTAGAATGGTTGCCATCAGAAGTGGTCAAAATACTTATAGCAGTTTCATCTCAACATCGAGTATAAATCAAGAAGTACCAACCAAGTTTCTAACTACCTCATCCGACCTCCAGTTGCGACAATCACCACTGTGCTAGAATATTGCAAACACGAAACCTCTGGATGTCCCCACCTCTACAAGAGAGACCCTAAATTCTCCACCACCTACCAAATGTTGGGTGCCAACTCAGTGGTCTCTCTGTGTTCCATGAAGCGAGTGCACAAAGTTGATTAGAGAATCTCACTACAGTTGGGTGGCAGGACACTTTGGTGTCGAAAAGATGGTGGAAATGTTGCAGAAACATTTCTATTGGTTGCAAATTCGAAATGATGTTCGAAAATATATTAGGTCCTATACTGCCTGTGCTATTTCCAAACCAAACACTAAGAAACAGGGCATGTACACCCATCAAACTACTCCTAACAGGTCATGGGAATCCATCTCAATGGACTACATGTCAGGTGTCCCATCCACCAAGAGGGGAAACGATTGTGTTTTTGTTGTTATTGATCACTTTTCTAAGATGGCGATTCTAGTCGCCTGCAAGAAGAACATCATAGAAGAAGCCAATGCCAAGATCTTCTTTGAACAAATATGGGTACATTTTGGGATCCCACAAACCATTATCTCATATCGTGACATTCAATTCCTCAGCTCATTCTGGTTGAGCCTTTGGTCACTGCTAGATACCAAGCTCACCAAATCCACAACCTTCCACCAACACACAGATGGCCAAACTGAGGTCGTTAATCAGATGGTC
>JASDQU010586058.1:26979-37090 GCA_032191745.1 Picea mariana | reverse complement strand
ACTGCGCTTACTTTTCAATATATTTTGATGCCATGAGTGAAGACCTGCAGGGAATGATAACCGCCAGAAGGGCGTCGGAGAGAACGTGTGGACCCACACGCATCTTTGTGTCATAGTACGCGGAGTACAAAACGATCACGACAGCATGATCTAATAACTTAGCCATATTCTCCTCGACGCTTCCACCAAATTTTTTTAGTGAAGAGTGAGCTGTTTCATATCAAACGTATACACCGTCTTGTTTAATCAGTGATACTACTTATTGATATCGTTTTGTTTAATCAGTGATACTACTTATTGATGATGGATGTATTTAATAGGTCTTTAGTGTTTAATTAGTTTTATATGGACAAGATTAAATATTAATGGAATATTCTTAGTTGTTCTAATAAATCAATGGTGGTTGTGATTTCAACCACTAACTTCTTCACTATTATAAAGAAATCAATTTACATATTTTTTATTTTACTTTTACTTAATCATATTTAAAATTTACTATGATAACTAACTGATTATTGAATCCGAATGATTAACATTTCATTTTCTAAACCAAACCTTTGAATATTCACCCACCAAGAATTTGCGAATATTCCAGTATATATATATATAGTAGTTCTCATAAACAAAGCTTAGCCGTTTCGTCCCTAAACGATGAGATTATTTATCTGTCCATTCTCAATTAATTCGTTTTCTATTTATGTACACGGTTGACTGACTGTAGCAAATTTGCCCACAACCCTATCATTAATGTTTCATATTTGTATTGCGCAGATCATATTTATCTCTTCATAATCGGGTTCCTATTTTAGTGCATTTTGGGTATTGAATTCAACAAGTACTGATTGATTGTTAGGAGATTCGTAGCTAGGGTATCACTGGTTTATAAAAGATGTGAAATTTGCATAAAATATTTAATTTAACAAGGTTTTGAGGTGAAGCCTTTCAATTACAAGTGTTAAAAGTTGAACCTTGTAGTAATAGAAGTGGCATCCTTTTTGCGACACTTAATTCGCACCTTTTACAGTTTTCTAACGTTGGTTAAAGATAAATGGTTCCTTCATTTTATTATTATGTATGTCAAAATTGAAGTTATTCCTAGTCTACATCAGAAAACGTCTATATGAGAAAACAAAGGAAAGTGAAGTCAATAGTCATAGCAATTTTGCACCTATTACATGGATTTTGAGATTACAATTTTACGGTTGTCCTTCCCATTTTGTAGATTACAATTTTACCATTGTCTTTGACCATTTTGTTCTATAGGTTTAATATGTTATTGTCACTATCATTAATTTGTCTACCTTAACTTCCCTAGTCGTTAATGTTATAATATGTTTGTTGTCATTATTCATGGGTTTGTCTACCTCTAACTTATTTATTCTTTAAAGTGAAAAATGTGTGTAATTAAGGTGAAAAAGTCTTAATTTGATATAATTGAACTTTAAGTATTTGTTTGAAATGTGTTGCAGAAAACTAGTCTTAGATGGATCATATTTCTCATGATTAATCAAATTATAAAGGTATTGTTTTATGGCTAAAATGTGTTTCGAAATCCACAACTTAATTGATAGAAGAAAGGAGAACAAGTGCAGAAATAAAACAACATGTAAAGCCAAAGGGAGTGCCTCCTCACATTGCTTTACTACTAGATAAGTGAATTTATTACTAATCATTTATAAGAGAATGAAAACAAGAAGAATCTACAACATGAACAACAAATTGAAGAGCCTAAATAAACCATATTTCAAAGTGGATATGGATCAATACCTCTGTTCCATTAGGCTCCAAGCTTGTGAAGTACAAGTGAAGTCCAGCAGAAGAGCTCCTCAATTTCCAAAATCCCAACAACCATTACAACGAAGAGATATATTTTCTCCCAAACAATAAGACACATAGACACGAGCCTCTCCAAGACTCCTCACCCTCATTCAAAAAATAGTATTGAAATGACAAGATAATACTTTTGAGAGGGGAGTGTACCACTAAAAATAGGCACCACACAATTCAAATTCCAAGTGTTCACATGGAATGCACCCTCCAAGAATACATGCATGAAAAGTATAATAAAATAATTATGGACATATGAGGATGTGCTCCAAGATCCCCCTAGGAGAACTTAATAAGTGCCACCTCCAACATGCATGAGAGAATACAACATATAATAATCCTTTTAGGAGAATACTCCATAACCACCTCCTTCAAAAATAGAAAGAGGTCCACAAGATGCATGCAACCAAAACACATGTGCGAATCCCAAGAAAACCAACAACATAGATGAATGTGCAAGGTGCCAAGTATATGAATCTCTCCATAAGAAAGGATGTGGTCAAATTCCAAAATAGTAAATGGAAAAGTATCCACATATGCAACGCCAAAAAAAATAACAAAAAATAACAAGAGTCTTCTACATGTGCGCCTTTGAAGAAGAATCTCCAAAAATAGAAAGGAGACCAAAAAAGAGCATGCAAAGGCCACATGCGTGGCCCTTCTGGTATGCCACATGGCTCCCAATATATTCCCTCCATAACCACCTCAATAAAATAATATGTGTGCCAAGTCAAAGAGGTAAATTCACTCTCAAAGGTCCAAAGTTTCCAAATGTAGTTAAAATATCCATGCAATAAAGATGAGAGAGAACCTAGGATATGTACATCTTAGAAAACTAGGCCATGTAACTACCTCAAGTTTCGACCACCCAACAAATAATATAATGTTCTCCAATGCAGTGTACCCTAGGAGAATGTGACAAGAGTAGTTAGACCTTATCAACAAACCAATAAAATATTCCTCCACATGTCATGTCATAAATATGCCCAACAAACCCAAGGGAGTGCATCCTAGAGAAGTGTGCCAACCTCACCAAGAAGCAATATAATGATACATGCCTTGAAATTTGTGTCAGAGAAAATAGGGGTTCTCGATAAGCACTCCTCAATGAACTCTAACTAACCCCTTTAAGCGGGAAAAGGAAGACAATGAAGTAGGGCACCCAAGATATTAATCTTAATATGGATAAATTATATCAATTTGAACATTGAAAATTTAAACCAATCTCAATAGGTGTGCACAAAGGTTAATGCTGAAATAAAACTATATTCCCCCTCCAATAGTCACCAATTTTTTAAATCACCATGAACATGTGTTCCAATGAGGGGTGCACTCTAATAAAGTGTTCTACCATGTGAATAAAATATGTTCTTCCTCACAAAACCCCACCATGATAACAAAAAAACATAAATCCTAATCTAAGGTGTACCACAACCAAGGGATTATTACATCAAAAATCATCATTCAAGCTTTGGAAAAGGTTATCTTACCACCAAAACATATGTAGCATCCTTCTTCTAACTCAAACTTAGAAAAAGTACATCCGTGAGAGTACCAACATCATCCAATTCATATTCAACCTAGGTGATGTTTAGAAAATGTTACATCATTGAGTTATATGACTTAGAAAAGTACCATGAAGGCAATATGCATCATACCACAATAGAAACATCATCAGAGAAGGAGACATAACCAAAATCTAACTCATCCAATCATCAAGTATGTCCTCCATCACACATCCATCACATGGGGATCATGTAGAACAAACCCTCTTAGTGACACCAATAATACCACATAATCATCCAAAAGGAACTAGGAAACCCCAACAACCATGAAAAATCTATCCCCTTACACCATCATCTAACCCTTTTGGGGGATAGAACCATCATCGCTATCCAAGGTAAGCATATCAACCACACCATAATGAGAAAAAATCAAATTTTCAACTAGGGGGTGGTCAGGAAGGCATGCATATTTGAGAACACCACCAAGCCAGAAAGAACAACCATTCAACTGAAGAGAAATGAGACTCCCCCTATGACATAAGCTATTTCCTAGGTACCTTTAAAATTTTCCTTTTGGGATAGATAATTTCGTCTAAACACATCAGAAATATAAATTGTAGAGAAACAGAGAACAAAACATTTTTTTAAAACATAATTACACAAATTGGTTGTTAATGTCAGATGTTATACCCAACTTTATGCTCTATTGCACATAAACTCTCTACACAAGGACGAGTCTTAGGTCGACTCTAAAAAACAAACCATTCAACTAGTAATCTCTGAGAATTTTCTCAACTACACAACAATCCTATTTTTAATTTCTCTTTCCCACTCAGCCTCCACAACCCAAAGAAATGAACCGACTTCTTTGCAATGCAGTCTCTCAGGCTATTTCAATTCTTTCCATGCCTCTAGTACTACTAGTAAGGAAATATTGATCCTATAAACTCTAAGGATTCCCAATCATGGATAATTCCTTCACAAGTTCAATAATTACGATGCACAAAAGCATGAATTTACTGTTGGAAATACTAGTACTTACCCACAACCAACAAGAAAATGGCTCCTTACCTCTAGAAATTCATTCTCGATGCCCAAAAACAAGGACCTGAGTGAACAAGAATAAATGAGGAATGAGTAACAATGATTGAGGAATCTCCCAACAACCAAAAACATGGTTTGAATAATGACATCAAATAATGCACCATGTGGACTCCCTTAGAAGCTCATGTAACCTCTTTTTCCAATGAATTCGAACATGGGTGAATAAAATATAATAAAAAGATTATCCCCTTTATCCCCCATCTCTCTTGGAATCATAGCCGCATATAACTCTATTATTTTCCTATGTGCACCCAATGATGCATTTTTGTTATTAATATTTAAATTATTACATTGTTAGGCTCTTTGTCCTTTCAACATTACAGGCACTCTGGCCTTTCATCAAATACAATAAAATGCATTATTAATATAGGGACTCAAAACTAGAGTATTACCCTCCCCTCCCCAATATTTTGGCACTGTTCTCAATGCATATCACCATGCAGGTGTATATATATACAAAATTTCTATCAAAAATTCAAAAACAATTGTGGGTATGCCTCTTGCATTGTGTCTTCCAACTCTCATATCACTTCTTCAGGGTTGTAACATGTCGATTGGACCTTTACTAATCTAGGTGGATACTAGTGTCCACCCAAATGTTCCACTAATTCTGAATGGTTCTAAATCTTTGCATTTTTCTATAGTTTTTTGGGTCCCAAACTCTCGGGGCCATTTTGAGGACCCAAACGATGTTTTTTTGGCGTAGAAACACCCAGTATGTAGCCAAAGGTAGATATTGGGTTGTTTAGAATGAGTGCTTCTTGGCTAGACCTTTCTGTTGAGCTAACCCCAAATGGATATTGTATGCAAAAAAAAATCCCCTGAGATGTTGACATATCAACTAACCACATCGAGGCCGACAAACCTTTTGACATTTCATCTTTCGGGGTTAGGCTTTTGGATGTTGATGGTTTTCTCATTGATCCTTTATGTTAAAATTCCTTTTCGACCTCTTTGTAATCAACTTATTTTGAAAGAGCATAGATGACACATGTATTTCTTCATGGCTAAGCTACCACCATTGTAACTAATATGGGTGATTTTCACTTTATAGTCTTTTGTAATCCATTCATTAATAGAATATGAATTTAACTATATTACTATGTTTCTTGCAATATCTTTCTTGGTTTTCTTGTTATGTATATTGTAATAGCAATATTTGTCTCACCCTATGCAATCTTGCACATAGGGCCTTTTTTCCATTTCCCTATGCAGACTTGAAGTCCCTTTTTGCAAATCCTAAAGCTAAAAACATAATTTTTCCACATATACGTACCCTGCTTATATTACAACGTGTGTATATGCAAGTTGCACCACTACAATCTGTGTACATCGGGAAATGTGCCCAAAATTGAAAAATGGTGTTGGGTTTCCATGTCACATCACGCAATCAATGAGCCTTGGTCTTCCATATACTAAAAACGTTCTGACTTAGCCCATTAGTTCCACTTGAAGGCCATAAATGGGCCAAATATGAGCTATGGAAAAGAAAAGAAAGAATTCAACTTTAATAGCAAAGTTACTCTGGAGAAATTATTCACTTCACATTGAGTTTGCATCCCTTTTCCCTTTAAGTCTAAACGTGTTGTTCATCCCCCAAGCTCTTCCCTGATTGATTGATAACTTCATTGTCTCTCTTATATGAGCTTCCCTTTGGTGGAGGATTGAAGTGGTGTAGGCCCAGCTTGAAGGAACTTAGTTTCTCAGTTCTGAACCATGCTGACATGGAAGTTTGTAACTCATTCACTTCTGTTGATTATATCTTAATAGAAATACTCTTTTCTCATCCAATTAATATCTCGCAAATATTTGAATTATTATTCCATGGGATTATTTGTTATGAATGTTGATGGATTATGCCATTGAATGTGCTAACATAATATATTATCACTATATGCTTGCATTTCTTGGTTGTTGAGGACTAGTTGCAAGTATATTTCTTTGGGTCAAGGGCTCAATGGTGGACTTCATCAAACGTCTGGATGAGGTAGGCCACTTATATTGTCTTGTTAGCGTAATTTCTTATATAGCATACTTGAGATTAGAGTTTATTTCTACATTCATTTCCATTTGTTGTGGTTTACGCCTAGCCATAAAGAGATTTTGCTCGTAACAAAATTGACGACGATATTGGGTAGAGAATCTTCTTTTTCAGGGTTTGGAGTCTTTTTCTCCTTAGATTTCTCTCATTCATATTGAGTTTCTTGTCATATGATTTCTTGACAGCCTCGGCTCACTCTGAGTCTGAGTCTTTCAACCTTCTCCTTAGACTAGCTGTGTATTGACACATATACATGTGTTTTTGCTTGACAGTGGTGTACATATGCGTGTTGTACTTTTGCAATATGTGTACATACACAATTTTCCCTTGAACAGTTGTGTACATCAACCTTTGTTTCTTGATTGCTGGGTTTGGTGGTTGTTGGGTAGGTTTTGATGATTGTTGAGTCTTCTTGGGTCTCTATGGTAACTGTTAAGTGTTTGTGGAATGATAGGATACCTGTCTTTGGTTGAATTTTTGGGTGGTTCCTTTCTCCTCATATTCTCATTTTGATTGTCTTTGCACCTTGGGTTGGGTGGTTTTATCCTTTATGTCCTACTTGGGTTGTCTCTGTCTATACACACTAGAGTCTTTATATCAAGTTGTTGTTCAGTCCTTGCATTTTCATTTTTCTTATATTTAACATACAAAAATATTAGGCATTTTACATTGATTCAAATTTTGATCTCTTGAGTCTTTTGTCATTTATCTTACTGCATGTAAATAAAGATTGCATTTTTATTTGGAATTGAAGAATTGAATTAAAAATCACATTTTTAAGAAGCATATCATTTATTGGAAATTGAAGTTAGGACTTTTCATTGAATTCATATTCATTTATTTTACTTGTTGAGTCATAACATCATTAGTTTCGCGACCACACCTTTTTTGTAAGCAAGGCCATTAAAATTAATGCTATAATTTAAAATTGATTAGTAATGATTTTATTTTCTAAGGTGCACAAACTAGCTTAGGATTTAGAGCCTTGGAATAGGATTTTTGTCAGTAAACTTTTCCAAGGCTATTAGATCAACATATGTGTCTGACTAAGGGAGTGGAAAAATCAATTGTATAATTGGTATAATCAGGAGGCTCCACTTACACCGAAGTTAAGAATGAGGTCATGTGAGGTCGGTTGAAGGGATATCCCCTCGATACCTTCTTAGCGTTAGATATATTTCTGGGGATCTATTCGTAAATGGGGATCTTGCTAGTTCCCTTACCCTGTGAGAGGTGTTGATTTCAAGGTTTTGGGCTTTGATACCCTGCCCATACAATGGACCTGACTTACAATTGTTTTCCTGTGCATCGGTTATACCATGGTTGCTTAGTTTCTTAACTTAGGTACAACATAGGCTACTTGCAGGGGTTATTCTACAGGTACCCTAGGTCAGATAAGGGTCAAAAAACACACAACTTTTATGGAGGATTACCTCTCTGAGGGGATCTGACCGACTAGTTGTGAATTCCACGAGGGATCTTATAACTGATTTTGTTTCCTCCAATCTTTAGCAGCAGAGTCTCAGGCCCCTCTTGGGTGAGGCACACCTACTTTAGAGAGGGAGGTCCCTTTCAACCACTTTGTCATGTTTTTGTGCATATTGGTCATTTGATTATTTTTCATGTGTTCTTTGATTACTAGTTGGCCTTAGTATTTATTTTTTATATCTTGAATCTTAAGTCATCATGGAGCCAAACCAACTTCCCCACAAGTCTCACCGCTTGTTATAGTTACCACCACATTTCAAGTCTTTGCCTTCTAAATGGCATAGAGTTATTAAACATGGTACACACACATCCACTTATCAGAATTGTGATTCTACAAGGATGAGTATTGAACCGAGTAATCAAGATATCGGGAGAAATTCGACTCCCACACCTACTATAGTTAATGGTACCCCTTCGACTCCTACAACCAAAATGGTTGTAGTTCCAGAGGCACCTATTATCACTATTTCCCATCCTATAGTGAATACTCAACCTATTGCCACGAACCCATTTGGGTCTCTTGGTCACTATCCAGGTCATAATGTTCAGTCCATCCCTATGGCCTCTAGTCCCTTTTCCTATGGTATGTCGAATTTTACATCGAAGTTTTAAAACTCCACCCTAGCTGTTGGCCCCAACGCTAGCATTAGAATTGGGGGGACAACTCCTCCTTATAATCCATTTTCGTTCAGTGGCACTCATTTCCCTCAAATGAATCCTACCATGGGAGGCTTTCCTCCTTTTAATCTCGGCTCTAATCTTGTTGCTTCTGGATGGAGTAACCAACCTGGAGGACAAGCTTCTGCTCAAGTTTTTTCCTTTACACTCACCTCCTTGGTGTTGATTCTGACCAACACATTTGGCATGACAAATACAACTTTATCCTCTGGATTCACACCTGGAGAAGGTCAGTTTCACACCTCGGGAAACCTCCAACCCGTGTCCACTCCAACTGGGGGAAGTTTTTATAAACCTCATTAGAACATTACTACTAGAATGATGCCCAACCAACCCATTATGAATCGACCCAGAGGAGGGTATTAAAATCCCGGACAAGTACATGGTGCTTACTAGAACCCTGGATGGGTTGCAATTCCCCAACCACAATATTTCCAAGGAGACTGGGGCCAGATGTCGTAACCCCATCTCCCTTTTCTTGCCACGCTCAATCTTCCAATCTTGTATAAGTTGATGAACGACCATGTGTGTCATGATCCTACATGGCCCCCCATTCCCACCAAGCTTCCTTCGGATATTCCAAAATTCGAAGGAAAAAATAGCAAGGATCTTGGTGATCAAGTTACCACCTTTCACTTATGGTGCTCTTTGAATTCCATTAACGGAAATTCCATTCGGTTAATATTGTTTCAATGCACCCTCATGGGGGTTTCTGTGAAATGGTATATTGAGCTACCTAGGGGGGGCATACGAAACCTTTAGTCATATGGTTCTAGTCTTCCTTAACCACTTCCAATTGTCGGTTCATTACAATGCTGGCCTAGAACTTCTATTGACCTTAAGCCAGGGCAAAGGCACTCAGATCTCGAATAATGTCCGGGAGTGGCATAGATGGAAGAGGTTGATGAAGACCTGGATACCCATGAAATTCTTGTTAGAGTGGTTCCTTAATTCTCTAAAGCCTCCTATTTCGAAGGATGTTGCCACATCCGGGGTTACATCTGACGAAGAAGTGATTTTCAAATCCCAACAGTTATGTCTTATATATGCTCAGTCTGGGATGTTATACGATATTATTCCTAACACACCGAGTTCAAACTACGACCCTACAAAAAAGCTCGAGCCTCATGTCGATGGAATTGTAGGCTACGCCAATGTGAAATCTGCATACTCGGTGACAAGCCATTTAAAAGAGTTTTGTACAAACTAGTTTGCAGGAGGGCCAACTTCGTCTATGTCTTCCAATCCCACTCACTCGACAGATGTACATTCCAAGAAATCCTTGACTGACCCAAATGGTAACCAGCAACCAGGAGGGAATAAGAAGAAAGTACGTAATAATAATCGTAAGGGTGAAAAGAATAATCATACCAAGGACAATGGTAATAATGAGAGGATGAATAATAATTATGGTGAGGGAAAGAAATAAAGGCATAAGTTGAATTTTCCCTGTAAGCTTTGTACAGAC
>JASDQU010586057.1:73408-83644 GCA_032191745.1 Picea mariana | reverse complement strand
AAAGTACAAAATATATATTAATATATCCTCAATCAATACATTATTTAATAGTATATCAACCCAAAGATAATAACAATTATTCTTATTCCATTTTCCATATTAGCATAAATAACATTCCATTCAGTTACGCAATTGTTGATTGCCTTTTCCCTTTTGAGGCTAGAAATTTATTCTTCTTGATATTTTAAATATTTTTTGTTTCTTCTCATAAATTGTTTCAAAATCAAGTTATAACCACCATTGACTTAAGGGAGGATGGAATAAAGATGCTCGGTCTTGGCTAAAATATTGGGGAATCATGAAAAAAATCATTTTGCAGAATAAAGATATTATTAAAAAAAACCTCAAATCAAAATTTAAGGAAAAAATGTGGTGTGATAAAGAGTTAGAGGAAAAAAGAAAATTAAGATATTATAAAGATGTAATCAACCCTAATCTAGAAGATCGAATTATCTATCTGTTTTGCCAAGTGTAAAGAAAAAAATAAACATTGCTAACATAAGAACAAATTCTCACGAGCTCCATAGTGAAACTGGGCGGTCAATTCCTAAAATGCCATGGGATGAAAGAGTGTGTCACATTTGTGACACTAAGAATGTTGAAGATGAAAAGCACTTTCTCGTAGATTGTCCAGCCTATACTCATATTAGATCTCATTTTCAAAATATTTATCACACTACCAACCTTCCTAACCTCTTAACTCAACAAAAGTATGGTTATCTTGGAAAGCTTCTCTTAATGCTTTTCGAGCACAGAAACAAAATTCTAAAGAATCACAAGTAATCACTTACCCTCTTAAGATCCGATAAACCAATTCGATCTTAGTGGACGTTAATCATCATCATCATTATAATTAATAATTATTTTTAATATATTTTTATTCTTAAAGTTATATATAAATTTTGTTAATATAAGTTAATATATTATAATATAATATTATATATTATAATAGTTAAGAATATGGGTTTCCTCTTAAGAGGTCACAGGTTCAAATCCAGAGGGGGGTAGGGTATGTATACCTTCGTAGACTTTACCAGTCAAATCGCTGGGTGGAGGGGAGTCCCTTGTCCCACAAACAAGGGGGTCTCATACACCAATTTGGTGTGGTGGCTTGGCCGTGACCTTAAAAATAGATTATTATTATTATTATAGTTATGTTATTGATATCAATTTAATTTTATTGATTAATTAATAATAAAATTTTCATTATTAGAATATATTTTTATATGTTTATTGGTTACTTACAATAACAACATTAATATATGAGTGGGTTTAATGGTTAAGAACACGTGTTTCCTCTTAAAAAGTCATAAGTTGAAATCCAAAGCAAGCTCTGCCTGAAAACACTTGCTATTAAAAATCGTATAAACCTATATTTCACTATCTCATTGTGTATTCCATCTTCAATAACTCATATGAATAGATTTTGTAAGCTCTTTTGAATTTTGAAATACACTTTTTTTATGTAATGTTATATAAAAGTGATCTCTATTAAATTTAATATTAAAGAAGTAATATATCTTTTCCATAAAATATCATGAAATTAAACTTTTTTAATTTATCATTTCTATAGAAATTAAATAGAAATATTTATCATTAAATAAAAATTACATATGATAATAAAATTACTATGTTGCACGAGTTTACCAAACGTAAAAAGTTTAGTAATTATATAAAATTACAACGAATTTATTCTTTAATCTAATAAATAAATAAACTTTTTTGTTATCATATATATATTAAATATTTACCATATTAAATATGTCTAATTAATGGAATATAAATGAACATATAAACCTGCTTTTACTATTGTGATGACATATGATACTATAGTGAAAGTGAATTTGAATGCGCTCTACTCGCCACGTGCAATTTCGTGTGCAATAATACTTGCATAAAAGAGTTTCAATAATAGGAAATAATTTTTGTATGTGTAATGCACATGTCATAAGAAAGATATACAATGGTTTTGAAATTGATATACAACTAGCACAGCAGCAAAATAGCTGCTGGTGAATGCCGAAAGATAAGAAGATGGAACGAATCCTTAAAAGAATATATTATATTTTATTATCTATTAACAAATAAATTGTTGGGCTTCATTTATCTGGTGTTAATATTTTAATTTTTGTTAATTACTTACGTGGCAATCAGTTAGCTATCAGAGTAATTTTTAAATATGATTAGGTAAATGTAAAAAAGTAAACACATAAATTGATGTCTTTATAATAGTTAGGAAGTTAATGATTGAAATCACAGCCATTTATTTTGTGTGACGACTAAAAATATTCCAACCATATTTAATCCTATCCATAAAAAACTGATTAAGCACTAAACCCCTATTAAATCTGCCCATTATCAATAGATATACGCCTTTCGACGTAATAAAAGAATATAAGACACATTTATTAGAAGTTTAGATTTATATTTATATATATTTTTAATTTGTATATTTATTATTATTTCTTAAAAATTAAATTTATATTATATTTAACAAAATAAAAATACTTACATTGAATTCAACAAAATGAAAAAAAAAAGAAAAAATTAATAGAAATATTCACACAACTTGATTTAATTTACCATCACAAAGAACTACTCCATGAATGAATATAATATATAATGAAAAGATACACTATATCTCATAATTCATGAATTGGGTTGAAAATCCAATTTCGATCTTGTCAAACTTTGGTCAACCTATACATAGAATATATAATGAAAACTTTAAAACTTTCATAATGAATACTTATTTATAAATAAAGCTTCTTAACATATAACTAACTCATATCCAGTGAACCATGTGCTAACAATAACAATTACTGATAAGACTTGGGCCAATACTCAATCTGGTATATTATGCTTTACATGTTTGGGGTTTGAATGGTTTTAAAGATGTTTTTAGAAATTCTACCAATCTTGTATATTATGCTTTTCAGAGTGAGTTCAAATGGTTTTAAATATGTTTAGAGAAATTCAGATAATTGTACAAAGATTCATCTAATCATATGAATTGAGAAAAAAGACTTTATTCAAATTTAAGTAAAGTTTAAAAAAATTGGGATTTATGTAATCTCAAAAAACCATTCCATTTCCATCTTAAAAGGAAAAACTAAAATGATATATTAGAAATTATTTGGATGATTATTAGACAAGATTCTCATTCAAAATTTTAAAATATACTATTTTTTTTAACATATGTAATTTTTTTTTGGGAAGATTTAGTTAGTTGTAACATAGTGATGTTGTAATGATAGCTGTGAAATTGGTTCTCAAATATATGCAATTTGAATACAATGTTGTAATTAATCATATATAATGAAAGTTTTGTTTATAGGTTATTGAAGATATAATAGATGAACAAAAGTATAAAATGTTAGTGATAACGTGGTAATGTTAGAAATAATTACATGTGAATATAGAGGAAATGATGGATATGAGAAAATGTATAACATTTTTTGTTATATTCATTAAAATATATATTTTAAAATGGTTGTATTGTTGGAATTAAAGATATACATATTTCTTTTGCATGATAATGCATGACAAATGTGAACATGGAGCACCATTTCCAAATACATAATAATTATAGAATAGGAGAACGTCTTTTAAATAACCCAAATACAATCATATATAGAAATCATATGTTTGTCTCAATAATAGCATATAATAAGAAAATGATTTCCATAGAAACTTCATGTTTTGAAACAAAACCATATAAATCATTTCCATAACAACTCTATGTGTATACTCTCTTTTTAATAATTATACTTAAGCTTTACTTATGAGGAGCATAGAAGCACAATGATAAAGTTCTAGAACAAAATTACTTTGTTCAATTGACAAAAATCATACACTTAAGATCATATCACTATTATTGATATTCCAATGATAGAAGTAGTGAATCATCATCTTTAAGAAACCAATCAAAATAGAGAAATGAAACACAATAAATGATATTTGAATTAGGGGAATTGGGATTCATTGTAAAATAACGTTTCATCCTCAGGAAATGAGCTAGGAAGGGATGAAACACAAACACAAGATAGGGGTATCTATCCTTGATATCTTAAATATGAACTTGAGAATAATCAAAACTATTTAATCCAAAAAGGAAAAAGTTCTGGATGAAATGGTAACAATGGGTAAGAAGTTATCAAGCTTCAAAATGTATATTAAATGAAAATGAATATCATATGAAAAATCATGATTTACCATACAATGGATTGTATTTCAATATTATGTTAAATTTAAAATGTATATTTAATGAAAACAAAAATCTTATGAAAATTATGATTTACTATATAATGAGATGTTTTACCAAATAATAGAATGTATTCCAATATTATGCTAAATTTTAAATACATCTTTTAATGAAATACCTTTCTTTATAATGTTATATTTGAATTTGATTATAGATTGTGACTATTTTGAGTATGATTCCCACTTCCACATTAGTATTGGATCTCATACTAATATTTGATCTCTAAAATTGTAAAATTTTAGTTATTGTCTAAATTTTACAATTTACAATTAAATAAAAATAAGTAAATTTTTTAATAAATAATATATTTTATATGATATTTTTAATTAAAAATTTATATATTTTAGTTACACACACATATATATTTGTAAGTTAGGAAAATATATTGAATCCTGTTAAAGAGAAAAAGTTACAGATGTCGGTATATCCCTAGAGACAATGATAACATTGCCTTGGTGGGAAACCAATGCTGCCACATGGCCGTGGAGTTTCCAATTGTCCATGCAATTATCAAAAACTGTAAAAAACAAAAACTGTGCTAAGCCTAGAGCTAGGATGCCGTGCTGGAACCTTGTAAACTAAATTGTCTGGTAACATACAAAACCCGAGAAACCTGAGAAAGTAGGGATCATTCGGAGCTGAGGTCGGGCCTCCATTCTTTCCGTTGGTCCTGCACAATGTCCTTACCTAGAATCCCTGTGTTTGAGATGGTATGTCGGATATCCTAAAGAAGAGCCTCCAGAAGCTCCTTGCGACGAACCCAACTATCATCCCTGTTCAACAAATCCTTGATGGCGCACTTGATGCCCATGATTGAGCTTTGGATGAAATCTAGAGAATTCTTCAAATTCTCCATCCCATCGCACTGAGAACAAGCAAATGGGGGTGGAAGGGGTGGTGGAGAATCATAGGATGAAGAGGGGGAGGTGGGAGAGGGGAGAGGGGAGGAGGAATAAGAGAGAGGGGCGATCGGGCTAGGGGGAGCGGATGGAGGAGGGGGATGGGGTGGAGGCTGGTGGATGGGTGGTGGTTCTGGGATGAGCTTAGGAGAAAAGCTGAGGGAATTTCCAAAGCTATCAAACCACTCGACTCTGCAAGAAAATGGAGAGGACAAAGGGGGAGGTAGCTCTGGAGTGGTGGCCCAGTCAGGAGGGTGTTCCAGAGAGGAGGCACAAACAGGGTCAAGGGGGAGTTTCAGAGTGGAGGCACAAACAAGAGTCTGAGGCAAGATCATAGGAGCTTTCCTACCACGACCCCTTGAACCTCGACCTCTCGCTGCATACCAAGCCACCCCACACTTTGAATTACCTCGTTGGCGAGGCATCGATACTATGACCAGGAGAGGACGGGAGGGAGAGAACCAAAGATGGAGTTGGGGGAAGATCTTGAAGCAGAAGTGGAGTGAAGGAAAAAGCTCAAAACAAAGACAAAGAGAAATACAGACTGATGGAAAACTGCGAGGAGCAGGAAGTAGATAGCTCGAATGAGCCATGAGTTTCCCCGTCACAGGCCAAAAAACATTGATATGGGGTAAATGATGGGATTGGTTTGGCATCCAACCCATCGCATTTACCACCCCTGCGAGCTGGAGCTCCATTACCATAAATTGCATTGTGTGAAAATGAATGCGTGGGTACACCGATCAAATTTTTAAAAGCATGGATTAAATGCCTGGAGTGAGTGTGAGTTGCGGTGGCGTGGTATGGCGTGGGTTGTGTCCAGGTGTTCGCCCATTTGTCCATGCACTCGTCCATCCCGATGACACCCCATCCGGGGAGTTTCACATAAATATAAAAATAAAATAAATATGATTTATTATATTTCACTCATTAAAATAAAAATAAAAAGTCAAAAAATATTATACACACATCATATACTATATGATCTTACATAGTAATGTGCTAACCATCATATATAATATTTGGTCTATAAAACAACATGCTTCACAACATTGTATTTCTTTTTTTATAAGTCAACATAAGATTTTATATTACTTCCTCAAAAAACTTCAAGCATACAATTAGCAGCTGCTTTGCCTGATTGGAAACTAAACCAACTACAGTAAATCGATCACCTTTTTATCTAGTCTATCCAACGTCACGTTTCTTCAATTTATACTACAATTTTGAATACTTGACCTCCTGACCCTATGCTTATACATTGAAACATATAACAACCTTCCATAAATGACATACCACCTATGACTACCTATTGTTATCCAAAAACGAGACTTGTCTGACTTAAAAAAAAAAATTCTAAGTATTTACTTACTAGTCTTTTCCTACAACTAAAACATAAAAAAACATGGGGCCATTCCACTCCTTTACTCTAGTCCATTACTCTATTCCATTGGAGAAGCCACTCAAACATTTCGGATCTGAGCTGGTGTTCCATTTCCATCCACGGGCGTGATGTCCATGTGGTGGAAATACCTCACGTACATATTAATATGCGCTTCCATTCTATCCTGCTTGCTCTGTTGATTTTTTTCTATATCTACTGGGAGTTTCAAGATAGTCTCCAAAACATTGACTCGACGTTGAATATCCTCCACCATAGTTTTCATCTCCCTCTGTTCCTCGACTTTGGCTTTGTCGCTGTCTGCCTTAACCTTGCCAATAAAAATTTTAGTATTCCACGCCATATCGAGTGTCTTGTGGTAAAGAGTCTCCTTGGTGTGAGTTGTCCCAGTGTCAATGATTCAATCTACCTCCTACTCCACCCAGTTTTTTCCTTTTCCTTCTCTTTCAGCCTTAAGCTCCTCTTCCAAGGCATGGACGAGTGTAAGTAAGTTTAAAAAAATTGTCAAGATTACGAGGAAATGAAATAACCATCAGCCAAGGCTGAAATGCCCCATCCTCTTGACAATTCTCTAAGTGTTCATTAATTTCTTCACATGGAGGATCTAAAAGAAATATGTCACGCCTACTTCCAAGATACTTAGGTAAAAAGAAAGCAAGCACAACTTTATCTTTATTATGAATTTTTTTTATATATGAATATTCAAGCCATCCTAAGATTTTGTCACAAAAATGAGGATGCAAACCATGACTTTGATGAAACGAATATATCGATGGGGAAATCATCATAAGAGGATTCGTGACGTCAATTAGATCATTGGTTTGAATGCTTCCTTTGATGAGATTGATCATTTCAAAATGTGAAGTATAAACATTAAAATTCGAGCTGATCAAAGAGTGAATATGCAACATAGAATGTTTGATCTCCATAAAATATAGTGCATTGTCCTTTTCAACAATAAACTGTGTAAAATCATCTTGCAACATTTCCTTTTCCCATGCGAGTGATGAAAGTGAAAGAGCGTCAAATCTGACTTTATCAATGTTAGATTTGGAATTAATTTCACCATATTTTAGCATATCGAAAGGATATGATTGTGGCAGAAAAGAGTAGGATGTTGTATGTAAGGTGTCAAATCCGCCAGAATCTAGGAAGAGATTAGGATATAAATAATAAAAGGAATCAGAAATAAGCACATGAAAAGAATCTCTTGAACTACGATATTTGACAATGGTATTCTCAAGACATTACTCTTCACTTTCTTTAAAACTCTTACTCTGTTTTGGTGACGAATTCCTCAACATAATATGATCATCTGGATTTGCCTTCTGTGTGATAGATAATTCAAAACTTACGTGACGAACATCTAGTCTTTCCTGTGGATAAAGTACATTTTGAGGATGAAGGTTTAAATTTTCTTCTTCTAGTTGCATATCTTCTTCTCTAATCAGTTTCATAGGAGTGTTAGAACGTTTAAGACGATTTTCGTCGCTTAAGTGTTCTTCAATGACTAATTTTAAATATTGATTAGAGCATGAGTTACAAGAATGAGGATATTCACCTTGAGCCAGAAACGAATCTTCTTCCATACTGGTCGAAGACTGAAAATACAATGATTCAGAGGAAAAACCAATTTGGTTGTCAACAAGAACCTGGTCAATAGATTCTACCTCCCTAGCTTGTTCAACATTGTCGGAAGGATTCTTCTCATCTTGCGAAGAAAATTCTTCTTGCAGTTAAGTGATAGGATTTGCAATTGGTTCTTCGTTCGTGATTGAATATGACTGGATGGAAGGGACACAAGCATCATAGAGGAGATTTAATGCAAATGACATGTCATCGAGATTAAATTTACAGAGGATATGATAGACTCTTGTCAAAAAGTCTTCCGAAGATGAATCGCCATTGATTAGCGAAGTATGAAATTCTTCACATAATTGATCGAAGTCATAAATTTCAAAAGCATCTAGAAATTCATCTACAAATTGAAACCAATAAAAAATGTGAAATGTTGGAAAGGATTCAAGCCAATGTTTAATCCGACCTCTAAAAGTAAAAGCGAACAGTTTGCATAAAACTCTTAAATCTGAGATGTCATGTTTGATGCATTTGCACCAAAACTTGTTAAGGTGGTCTTTAGCAGATGTATTGCCTCCACCATCAAAGGTGAGTTTGGACAAGCGAGAGACTGTCTCGTCGGGAACATCGGGTAATGAGAAGTTGAAAGCATGTTCCAACACAGTGATTTGGGAAGCCATGGGGAAATTGAATACATTTAAAATAAAGGCTCCTACAAGGCCAGCTTGTTAGTCGGCCCTCCTTCTAGCGCCATTTGTTGACGGGCGAAATTAACCACTCTTCAACTAGAAGAATGAGTTCAGTCCGGGGTTGTCTAATTATCCCAAGCCGTTTGGATTGACTCACCCTGACGGGTTTAGCGGCTCCGTTGGCCGATCTAAGTTCTAAAGAAAGTAAATAAATAACTAAATGAAATGAATAACAAAAATACTAAATAATAATCGCTGAAAAATATATGTACATCTAATATATATTTACAGTTTAACTAACTAATACTTATAAAATAGTTCTAGTTATTCTATGTACAACATATACAAATAATGAATTTTAATCTAAACTCATACAAAATCAAATGTTTAATGATTCTTTCGATGAAAGTAATAAAGAAAACTAAAATACTGTTTCTATTGGGTTTGTTTCCTTAGATGTATACACTCATGAAATCAACTATCAAACTGCCTAATTGAAAAGGAAATAATAGATAGTAGAAAATGTTCTATATATAGGAAACTTCTATATTCAACAAGCTCATGAAATCAAACAACAAGCTAACCTGTTATTGCATCCAAGGTCTGTTCAATATCGAATATCCAGCCACCTTTATCTGATGAAGTAAACCTACTACAGATCTTGAGATTTCTCCTAGTAAACGTGAAACAATAGTGTTGGAGATTGAATTATAATAACAGAACATATAATGGATGCAGTCACAGTAATCTCATGATTTGCAAGTAGCTACAATGAGATAATTCTTCCTGTAAGAACTTGCACGTAAACATTCAATCGAAATTAGAGATAAATCTCTTAATTCAAATTGGATAGATGATCACTGTGTGTTACATCTGAAACACAAGATATGGACAGCATATATAAATTGAATGATATCAAATTGCAATAAACTATGACGACAAAAGCAATCACAATTTATTATCAAATTGAAATAAACATAACTTGAATGAAAACATCATACAGAAAAGCTAAAGCTGTAACGTGCATTATATTCCATTCAAGTCTGTGTTAAAACGCCCATACTCTTGCCCCAAGCCGATATGATCCATTGTTTACAAAATGATAAGTTTATATAGGTCTCAAGAAACATAACAATTTCTGTTCCTGAGATCAAATTTGTTTCAAAAATATGGGGGATGCAACCACCGTTGAGTACATTTTTATGCTTCCTTTTTACTCTATAAACTATACTTTTGCCTCTATATCCATCCATTTTGCCTTCATTTCATTCCATATTTTCCATAAAATAGCTTATGCAAGGTATATTTATCATTCTTTAGCTTAAGAATTGAGTTTTCTAAATTTTGGCATTAAAATTGAAAATTTATCAGAAATTACAGGATTTGACTAAATCCCGTAATTGC